>PVJS01013740.1:14694-41675 GCA_004027185.1 Glis glis | reverse complement strand
ACATACACAAACCTATAAGACTCAATCACTATCTGGAGCATGAAAGGGAGGGAAGGGGGAGGGAATAGGGTGGGATTGGAGGGAGGGCTAAATGTGCAATGTGTGCATGTATGATGTTCATACCCTGACATATATCAAAATGTATAATTATAATTTACAATGCACCAATAAATGAACATAAAAAGTTAAAAAAATGGTTGTTATGGATAGTGGAGCAGACAGAGGGACCAGTTGAGAGACTATTGTAGTTATTCAGACACAAAAGGATAATGGCCTGTACCAGGCTGGCAGTAGAGAATGAGAGAAATGGGCAGATTCTGGGTATATTATAGGAAAACGCTGATGGGAAATAGAGATTGATTGGAGGGGAGGAAGATGAAGGGGATTTCCTGAGAAAAAGACTGGTAAATACCAGACGGGAGTGCAGGGATAAAGAATCAACATGTTTCACCCTGTGTTCATTCTGAGTTCCCGATTAGTCATCCAAGGGGAAATGTCAAGAGAATGGGATCTATAGTATAGGGTTCAACAGCAACTTCAGGGCAAAACACAGATATTTGAGAATCAGGTTGTATACATAACGCTAATAATTTATTTTTAGGATTTATTCAATTAATGTTGTTGTTAAATGTCTCTATTTTTTAAGTAAGGAATGAGCCACTCCAAAAACATTATATTATGTAAATGAGGAATCCCTGGAATGTAAAGTCAAGAAACAGAATGAAATTTTCTAGGGAGCAAAAGGGCAGAAGTTTGAATGGCGACTTCTAACATTTAGAGGTCTTGTGGAAAATGAGGGGCAGCAATGGAGACTAAGAAGAACTAGCTGATAAGATAGCAGGAGAACATACAGAGGCTGGTTTCAGATGTCAAAAGAAAAAGTAGCATTTCTGCAAAAAGGAAGAAACCATGTTGAAAGCTGCTTAGGGACCAATGACAAAGAAATGGCTGTTCTGTGTGGCAGCATGGGGCTTACTGGTTGCCATGCTAACAGGAGGCACCATATATCCCAGGCCTGCTGGAGCAGCATTCATAGGAGAAACAAAGACATAAGACGGGGAGATGTCCTGCTGCAGTGCACAGAGATCTAGCAAGACTGGGTGTCCGGTTCCAGGGACCACAGTCATTGGGCTGGAGGGCTTTTACCCTGCACAATCAGAATGCAAACATGGTATGCTTTAGTCCCATCCATTTTCCTAGATGATATTATGCTAACTGAGATCAGCCAGTCTCAGAAGGTCAAAAGTTGTATGTTTTCTCTCATATGTGGAAGCTAGAACGAAAATAGGAAACAAAAGAGGCTTCAGTCAAATGAGGAGAGAGACCAATAGAATAGTGAAGAGATTGGAGGATGGAGACAGGGAAGCAAAAGAGGCTTGAGGAAGGGAACAGTTCAAATAAGGTTATATCTGTACACGAAAGTATCACTACCAACCTCACTAACATGTATGGGGTGAGAAGAAGGGAAAAGGGTGAGATATGGAGGGAAACACACCAAGTGATGTGTGCATGTATGTTTGTATCACTTTGAATCTCGCTATGATGCATAATTACAATGCACCAATAAAAGTATTTTTAAAAGTGGTCTGCTCTGTCTAATCTTGGCTCCACCCCTATTCTTCCAGCTCCACATTGGTTAGTTAAGGGAAAAGCAACCCCTCCCCAGCACAATGAGGAGGCTCAAGTCCAACTCTTGTGGTTGACCACTTAAGCAATTGGCCACGGTGGGTTGTGATGGAGCCCTGCAGGAAGACAGCTCTTTTCCTGGAAAACCAGCTTACATGGGCTTACTGGAAAAGTTAACTCTTATCTCTCATCAGGGATCTTGATAAGAAGCACCTCCGTGAATTGGTGAAATTAACTGAAGAGAGAATCAAAGGAGAAGATTACAAAGCAAAAATGAGGATGGTTTCTTCCGCAGCATGGAGAGACAGTGGAAGCACTGTAACGGGATGGAGGGAGGAGGGCGGTGGATAGGCCGATAGACTTGGTGATGGGGAGAGAAAGAGGCTGTTGTTTTCTCAGCGAAGCTGGATCCAGAGGCCACTTGTACTAAGAGGCCAGCAGGGCCTCTCACACTGAGACCTTCGGTATACTCCCAGAGGACTTCCTGTATTCTTCCACCGTCCACATTGTGTTTTCATTTGCTGCTGTCTTATTGGTATCCCCTTCTAGAAGATTAGCTGCTTGAAAATACATATTTTACCTTGTTTATGATTATAGCCACAGCATCCAGCATATTATAGATGTTCAATCACTATTTCTTAAATGATGGAACTAACTGCACTAGGTAGAGGGACCATGGGCGATTAGTTTTCTTTCTGCTACTTTTTTTTTTTTTTGGCGGGGGTAGGGAGTGGATTGGGAATTAAACCCAGGAAGGGGCATTCTACCTCCAAGCTATACAGCCTTTTTTTTTTTTTTTTTTTTTTTTTTTTTTTTTTTTTTTTTTTTTTTTTTTTTTTTTTTTGAGACGGGTTTTGTTAAATTTCTGAGGCTAATTGGAACCTGAGATCCTCCTGTACAGCCTTCCAAGTACTGGGATTACAGGTGTGCCCCACCAAGCACTGATTCTTCCTGCTACTTTTTTCGTGTGTTACGCAAATGTCAATAATAAGCATATATTACCATAATAGTAGAAGAAACAAATTAGGTTTAAAATCAACAGAACAAATACAAAGGTATCAAACTAAAAACAAAAGTCAAGTATAATAGTATTACAGATATAAGGATGTAGAGTGATAATAAAAATGGGTTATATGTTGGAGGCGATAAAAGGGAGAAAAAACAGGGAATAAAGGAAGCAAGGAGAGAAAGAAAATTTGGGGAGAATTTAGAAGTTGTCATTGGAAAATTGATAAGGTCAAATGTGTAATTTCTGAAACTCAATATACTTCCCGTTTATTACAAATTCATTCTATGAATATGGAGTCAAGTCCTTGTGGTGTAACCCTCTTAGGTCTATGGACTATATTTGTTAACTACTTCTGAATAACTTAGTGGCTTAAAACAGCAATATACATTTATTCTTTCACACCGTTTTTGTGGGCCGGGTAGCTTGGTTAGATGGTTCCAGTTCTGGAGGCTGTGGTCAAGGCCCCAGCCTGGGCTGCAGTCATCTGAAGGCTCTACTGGGGCTGGGCATCTGCTTCCAAGATGGCACACTCAGGTAATGCTGACCACTGGGAGGAGGCCTCAGGTCCTCTCACGTGCGCCTTTCCATGGATTGCTTCAGTTCTCACAGCATGGAGGCTATGAGAGCAAGTGATCCAAGAGAGAGCAAAGTAAAAGACAGCATGTCTTGTACAACCTAGTCTCACAAGCCACACAACATCCTCTGCAATATCCTAGTGGTTACGTGTGCCAGCCCTATTTAATGTAGGAAATGGTACACAAGGGCATGAATTCCTGGAGGTGGGGGTCACTGAGGCCATTCAGGAAGCTGGCTATCACATGGACGATCAGGAAAAACTTAGAAAAGGAGTAGCAGTATAATAAATCCAAATGAATGAAAGAATAAGTGAATGAGGCAAAATAAATGAAGGATTGATTTCAGGGTCAAGGGCCATAGCTCATTGGTAGAGTGCTTGCACAACATGCTTGAGCCACTGAGTTTAATCTCCAGCACTGCAAATAATAATGATAATGGTAATTTATTTTAGTTTAATACTTTGGTATTAATAAGGGAGAAAATAACAACAATGAAAGCAAACACCCAATTCTAACTACCTATATTAAAAGACTTATTAGAACTATGAGTTCTGCCTTAATTTTTTTTAAGCAGAAAGGGGTAACCTATAAAACATTTTTAGAATGCAATGATAGGATGGGGAAAAAGACTGGTGATCTCAAAATGAAAATCCAACTGCTAGATGTCCATCAACAGATGAATGGATTACAAAATTATGGGAAATACACACAATGGAATTCTACTCAGCAATAAAGAAGAACAAAATAATAGCATTTGAAAGAAAATGGAAAGATCTGGAGAACATTATGTTAAGTGAGATTAGCCAATCACAAAAAAAGAAGGGACTTATGTTTTCATTAATATGTGCAACCTAGGGAGTAGTGGGGACACAAAAGGGACTCCAATGACAACAGAGAACCCTCAGTGGTACAAGGGAAGGGGTACAAGGGAAGGGGAAGGGCAAGAAAGAAGTGAATGTATGGAATTACTATCATAAACAATGTGTACATATGAGATTATACCAACATCATTCTCAGTGCTACATGTGGGGGGAGGCGGGGGGGAGGGACACCAAGAGCTGTGTGCATGTATGTTAACACCAAGCTGATACTCATTGTGATGTGAGACTACAATGCACCAATAAAAACATATTTAAAAAATGAAAATCTAGCAAAATATGTACAAAGAAATAATTGAATGAAGTCTGTCCCTATTCAATACAGAGATTGGTATGGGGGGTTATACTGAAGATATTTTTAAGCTGTCTAAAATTTTGTAAAAATATGGAATGTATCATATAACAAGCTATTAACTGAAATAAGCATAGATCTGGAGCTTCATGTATTCAGTGTGTGCAGTCTACCTACCCCTTCCTAATTCCCCATTCCCATCTCTGAATTGAAATTTTCTTACCTAACTCTGCTTTATTTACATCATGGAGTCCGTTCTGGCTGCTCTGGTCAAAATTCTAGGGATGAGGTATGGAGAAGATAAAAAGCGAGGAGTAAGGTTAAGAAAAAGTAAGAGAAAAGTTGTTACCAAATCAGTTCCCCATACACGAGGGAGATGGTGGATACTCTTTAATCCCCTTCAGATATAACCAAGGACATGGAGGTGTCATATCTCCGCTTTCTTGGTTAGTTCTATTTTCTCTCTTCCTTATGGAGGTCAGGCTGGGAGCTAGAACACCCATCCCAGTCTATCCAGGATGAAGGGGTTTCCCAGGCTGGATTTTTAGTGCTAAAACTGGGACAGTCCCAGGCAACTGAGACAGTGGGTCACCCTACCTGTTTCTTTTTTTAAGCATTTTTTTTTTTTTGGTACTGGGGATTGAACCCAGGGCATTCTACCTCCGAGCTACACCCCTAGCCCTATTTTTTGTTCTTTATTTTGAAACAGGGCCTCACTAAGTATCTGAGGCTGGCCGCGAATCTGCGATCCTCCTGTCTCAGCCTCCCAAGTACTGGGATTACAAGCGTGCGCCACTATGCCCGGCTTTTTTTAAGCATTTCTGAGAACCAGGTTCACCTCTGGGCTCCTACCTCCTTACTCCATGTATATGATGACCAAGAACTCTTGCCAGAATACAGAATCCTTATAAAGTTAAACAAAGGAAAAGAAATGTACCTAAGAGAATTTTTTTGAGAACAGATCAGGCCACATCTAAACTCTAAATAAAACATGGCAGAAAGCTTTTGGAAACTATAATATTGAGAAAGAAGGAAAATGAGAGCAAAATGACTATCAATGGGTAAAAGACAGCAAGATTGTGGGGGTATTTTTGAAAATAAAAATACCAACTCTAACACTAACTGTCCTGGGGATCAAGACTGTATGCATCTGAAATAGTTGTTAACACATGTGCAAAGAATAAAAAGTCCAAAGAACTGGAAGGAAAAGGAAAATGCATTATAGAAAAAGAGAATAGAGGAATCGGGGAAGGGTAATACCATTAACATATTCTGTTAAACAAACTTAATATGCAATAATAAGTATTTAAGCATTCATACTATGTAAATGTATTTTGCAAATGAGATTATAGATTTGCTTGCAAACAGTAAGTGTGCTAAACAAATGTAAGGTGATATTATTAAAAAAAAAACAAGAACAACTATTGCATGATATTGGCAGCAGTCTCCCCAGAAATCTCAAGCTTCCAGAAAGATACTATCTATAAAGAAATATGTAGTGCCTGCAGCATCCCCACCGCTAGACGGGAGTCAGCAATGAAGAAATAAACATTTCTCTGAGTTTTTCTGTGAATTCAAAGAGGATGGCTTGCTGACCAGTACTGGTGAATTTCAGGATGGGTGTTCAGTGGAGAGGGGGGAGAATAATCAGAAGTATGACTATGCCATGAAGTTTTTCTGGGGATTGGGGCCAACTTAAACATGACCTTGGCCCAAATAAATGGCCCTCCAGCTCTAGTATTTGTAACTCGGACACATCTGTGCTGCCACCATCCACTCAGCTCACCTCCTTCCCTTTGTCCAAAGAGCACAGGAAGCACAAGGAGCACAGGGGAAGCTCAAGTCCCTCCTGTTTTAGATCAGTTCTGTAGGACACAGCAAAATCCAGAATGGACTGTGACCTGCTGATAATCTTTCACAGCTAACCAAGTGATCATTGATTAAAAATAGCTTTGAACATGTATCGCACATCTATTTTGGGCCTCGTTTTATTTGGAATGCAAATCCTGCTGGAAGCCAGAGCTACATGAGCAGCAGCTGGAAATCTACTCAGACATTCCAGCCAATTCACGTCAAGCCCAGTTGGCAGAATTAAAGCCATTCTGCAGTCTCAGTGAAGGAGAGATTGTTAATTATGCCCCACTGCCCAGTGGTTTCTATTATGGACACATCTGGACTGAAAGGCTCATTTGAAATCCCCAATTTTCTGCTTCTCAGAGTCTAAACCAAGTTTAAGAATTGGTTTGTGATGAGGAGAGGGGAGAGCGTGCAAAGCTCCTGGCCCATGGAGCCCAGGTAGGCCCCCACGCAAGCCTGCCCGTTTCAAAGGCCTTTTCCCGCCCAGTGCGCAGATTCCTTCAGTGTTGCCTACCTGTTCCTAAAATGCCGTGTCTGGATAGGTTTCTTGGTAACTAATAAATAAAACACACACATTCATCCCTTCACCTCAGGGCTAAGGAGTTTAGTTTCCACAGTACCCTCGACTACCGCAGGCTGTGATATTTTCATCTCTCTTAAAGGAAGGTGGCCTGGGACCTTTTCTGTTTTGAACAGAAAGGCTTTCAAGGAAAGTTTAGGGCCTGCATGAAGAGACAGAGCTGTTTGTTCTGGGGAAAACTTCCCTCCAAATTGCTGACCCACTCCTGCTTTGGCAGTGGAGACAGTCCAGTGGAGGCTGCCCTGCTGGAGGCGCCATCTTTGAAAAGAAAATTAAAACAGATCATCAGTCAAACCCAAGGTGGCCATTTGAATCCTCCAGGGCTTTAATTTTAGCAAATGGGCTACTTTTTTTTCTTTTCTTCTTTTTTTGTCTATTTTAATTTTTTGTATACACACATTTATGAGATTCAGTGTGATACTTCACTACATGTATATAATGTATAATGATCAAATCAGGGTAATTAACATTTCCCTCTCAAACATTTATCTCTTCTTTGTGTTGGGCAACTTCAAACTTCTCTCTTCTAGTTCTTCATAAAATATATAATAGCTTATGGTGAACTGTAGCCCCCCTATCACGATGTAGAACATTAGAACTTATTCTATCTAACTGTGCTTTGGTACCCATTATCCATCCTCCCCCAACCCCCTCCCCCTCTACACTTCCTAGCCTCTAATGATTACTATTGTTTTTTTATTTTCCCCTTGGGGGAGGGTTGATTTGGTTTGGTACTGGGGAATGAACCCAAGAGCATTCTACCTCTGAACTACACCTCTATCCTTTTTTATTTTTTATTTCGTAACAGAATCTCACTAAGGCCTGCTTCTAACCTGGGATCCTCCTGTCTCAACCTCCCAAGTATTACAGGCGTGCAACATCACGCCTACATCTATTCTATGCTTTTCATCAATAAAATCCATTTTTTAAATTTTCACCTGAGTGAAAACATATAGTCTTTGTCTTTCTGCAGCTGGCAGAAAGTGTTAACATAATGGGCCTCTCTCTGTTGCTTTTAGACCTCAACTAACTCAGGTCCCTAACCTCCCTTTGCTCTAACCAACAACCTCCCCTGACACCACTAGTGTTCAGTCAGAGCAGAAGCAGCTCGGAGAGGCAGCAGCCCAACCATGGAGCCTAACAGCAGGCTCACCTTGGTTGTTAGCTACCCATACCAGGTAGTGCCAGAAGCCCTGGGAAGCTGTGACCGTATCCCACCCTCCCTCCAACTGCCTGATGACTAAGATTTATCTTGAATGTGTTCCTTTCTGCCAAACCTTCCCAGGCTTCATCCTTAATAAAGTTTAAATCCTCTTGGGCAGGGGGTAATCATGCTTTATCAGTCACCTATACCTGATGGTGGCTATGTTTCTAAACATTTTCTGACAGCGGGACTTCCAGTACAGGAAGAAAATTTGAAGTAGAGGAGGTGAGAAGCAGCTGTCTCCAAAGGAAGGCAGTATGATTAAAGACAGCAAAAATAAACTCCACTAGAGACCTTATTAATAATTTTGCCTGGAACTAACCTTGGTTGATCTACGCTAATTTGCATAAACCACTTGGTCGATGGATTCGCTTCACAGAAATCAGTCTTTGATAAGACTGATCAAAATCAATCAGCAGAGGAACTTGAAAATTATAGAGAGCAATATATAAACTTAATTTTTAAAGACCTTCTGAGCTGTTAAGGAGACCCAACAATGTGTCAATTAGTGCAGGAGATCATGCATTTCCATCCCTGGGAAGCATTTAAACAGTCTGAATTTATTTCTGACACCAGCAGAGAGAACATTTTTTCCTTAGGAACTAGAGTAAGTTGTAGTTCCATTGCAACTCTGAGGTTCTGAAAATTGTTCAATTATCTCATGAACATGCATGATTCTGATCACAAGAGCCAAAATTAGCTAAAATTAACCCAGTGACCAAGTCAGAAACACAGGTGCTACAATGCATGGTGTCAGGAAGCCAGGCCACATTCCTCTGTACCTCTTTGCACCACCTGGGGACCAAAGGAGAGACTCCAAACACAGACAGCCTTTCAGAGGCAAACAGCACTGTCCAGGACTCTGGGCTTCAAAAGCAACCCCACCCTGAGCTGCTTAAGGTCCACAGGATAAAAGGCAATAGCTTTAGGAAGCATCTCTTGCATTCCTCTCCCATGAAACCAAATACTAAGAGTATGAAAGGTACTTCCAGCCCACGCTTGAGAACCAAGTCAAGGAAGGGATGACGAGTTGGGCTCAGATTTGGAAACTACGTAGAATCTAGAATCGCTCAACACTAAGTTTAAGAATGGAATCTGCGTTCAGAAACCTAATGGAAGAAACACAGTGTTGTGGAAAGAGCAAGTGCTTTGGAACCAAAGAGATTTGTATTCGAATCCTGGTTCTAGTGCATGATCTTTGGCAATGTACTTGTTTTCTAAGCCTCAGTTTTCCCTTTAAGGATTTGTGTGAGAATTAATTAGATAAGATATAAATAAAAAAGAAAAAGCTATGCTCAGAGTAGGCATTCTGTAAATGTGAATTAGCCTGCTCCCTTCCTACATTGGTTCTCACCCCTGGTTGCAGATTACAATCACCTGGAGCACTCCTTTGCCTGAGCCTCCCTTTCCTGCAGATTCTGATGTGGTTATGAGGGATGAGATGTGATCATTGGTACTTAAAGTTTTTTTAAAAAAAATCTTCACAAGATTGAGAACCATTACCCAAATATATTAGAACAATTATCATGCTTGGATTCGAAATTTTCTATTAGAATTTAGGCAAATATTTTACTTCTCTGGACCTTTGTTTCTTCATTATTAAGAAGAGGAGTAATATTCTGATTGTATAGGTTGGTTTCAGATACTTGATGAGATACATTTTATAAAGCTCCTGAAAGAATAACTGACAATTCCTAGGTGCTCAGTGAACATTTGTTTTTCCCCCTTTCTTATCATTAATCAGGGAACACACATGGACCAAAATATTATCAATATAAATAAGGTCAACAGCTATGAGATGTCATCAATCAGATAGCCTTGAAATTAAGATAATTACTAACTACCTCAGGCAAAACTGTCTTACCTATCTTTGACAAGGAAATGGGTTTAAGTCCTGGGAAAAAGATGGCAAATATGGTATATATTTATTCAATTCCTCCCATCCAGCCCATGGCAAACATCACTAATCAATTAAAATAACTCTTTCCTATTGAACCTAGATAAGGTCTCAAAAGTCCTTTACCACACAGGCCTCCACTGTCGCACATAGTGTATGTATTAAACCAAATTTGCTATCCTTATCATAGGTCATGCTGCCTTCAGCCTGCAAATGAGGCTTATTTCAGAGATGACTAAGTGGGTTCCCAGGTGAATAGGGAGCATGGCCAGAGACAAAGGCAGACCCTAAGGGTGCCCAGATCTGTGCAGTCGGATCTGTACTAAGCCAAGAATCTGTGTTTCTGGAACATGAAGGGAGTGTGCGTGGGCAGGGGGAGAAGACGCCAAGCTAGAAATGGAAGAGTGCCCAAGTGATATTGGGTGCATATAAGGTGTGCCCCCCACCCACAGATTCCAGAAAGGGCCATCAGATAGTTTCCAAAAGTCACATTATTTCTCTGATTTAAGAAGCATGAAACTAACTACTGTGGCATTTCTCCCCTAAGGTGCTAGGCAAAGTCTGATGAGAAAGTCCCCACAAAACTCAGGTCAGTGAGTGCAAAGCTGACATTGGTGGCGATAGGTTTGTCACAGCTAAGACTTCATGAGCACCAAGGTCAGAGGACCAGTGCAGTTGGCCGGTATCCTCACCCACCGTGCCCACAGGACGCCACACACTTCTGCAAATGAATGCTTCTGCTAAAACTCATTATTGATTAATCCCTTCGCAGGCCATAAGCACATTCATAGTTCACGTGTTGCAGAGTAGCACTAGCCCCTGCTGGGCAAAATCATGATGGGCTTGAGCTGACTCCACAGCAGGACCAACTTAGAGTTCTGATTGCCTTTTTTAAAAACCTTTTTATTTGGGACCTTAAATAAAATTGTTATTTACTACGCTCATTCTGCCTCCCTTGATTTTTTTAAAGACTGAGTGTTTTTCTTTATAAAGATTGAAGAGCATGATCTAGGAATATAGGAAACAGAACTCCTGCAAATGGAATGATGGTTGGTTTTGTTCAGTGTGTGTGTGTGTGTGTGTGTGTGTGTGTGTGTGTGTGTGTGTGTGTGTGTAACACTGAAAACGGCTACATGGTCCCTTCAGCAGGGAGAATTCAGCACCGTGGCTGAAATCACAGGGAGGAGAGGGGGTTAGGGGACCATGCAGAGGTATGCACAGGCCTCCCAGAGACCAGGATGCAGCCAGGGAGCCCTGACATGCACATCAGGGGGAGGTGGGGAGTGGAGGTGGTGAGAGGCAGAGACAGCTGTGCAGCTGGGAGACTGAGCAAATAAGTAAATATATTGAAGATAATAGGAGCCAAAATTCTCATTGCCCAGGAAGATATTTATAAGAAAAGAAGGGAAGAAATATAGAAGAAAAAAAACCCTGAATTAATTGGAATCAAGGTATTGGAACTTACACTTTTATTATATGTATGTGTATTTACACATACACATAATAAAATAGTTATAGATGTGTATGTATGTACATCTACATACATACATATGTAAATGAATAGACATAAAAAATCTGTATATTTCCTAACTCTGTCCACTATATGGACCTAAATACAATCACCCAATAACACACAGAGTACTCAGATCTTGTTTTCCCTATACTATCCTTTGTTAAAAGGAAACAGAAACTCTCTTATGCCAGAAAATAAGATAATTCTCCATGAACAGTGAGCATCCATCAAAAGGACAAAGAAGCCAGCTTGAAAGGGTGACATTTGGAATAATTAAACCATAAACATAATAATAATAATGGATTATACCTTTTGAGTAAAATTGAAGCTCATGGATCTATATTGATATAAATAAGTGAATGAATAAATCAGGGATAGCAAAAGCTTTTTCTTACAGTAGAATGCCAACTAATAAAAACAGAAGAAATGATGGAGATAGACACGCATCATCTGGAAACCTACATGAAAGTGGTTGATTCCATCAACTGATGCTGAGGCCAGTAGTTTGGAAGTTTGATAAGGAATGAGATATTGACTAATCTCAGAGTATGTTTTCACAAACCAGTTGCAAAAGAAAAAATGTTGAATTTGAGGCAGACATCAGGCAAGGAGGCAAGGTGGCAATGTGTGCCTCCAGGGGTGAGGCTCTGAGAAGAACGAAGCATTTCGGTAGAGTCACTGCCATGAAGGCATAGCCCCAGGAAGGCCCTGAGAACATCAGACAAACCTGGGCGGGAGCTCATCCAACAGAACTGAAAACTGTCGAGCACGTCAAAGACTGATAGACATGGGACTGGTAAAAGTTTGGGGAAGTCCGAGAGATGTGACAACTAAATGCAGCATATGTTCTTAGGCAGTATCCTGGAACACAAAGGAAAAGAGGGATTTGGGGGATTGTTGGCAAAATTTGAATGAGGTCTGTGGACTGGACAGTATTATGCCAATTTTGGTCACTTGATATGGAGGATTGCGTGTTGGTTTTGAAGGAAACTCCTTGTTTGAGGAAAATACATACTAGGGTAGGGGTAGGGAGGTCACATTATATTTTCAGCTTTCTCTCAAAAGTTTCAGAGAAAAAGACTATGGGTCATAGAGAAAATGCAGTAAAATACTAATAATTGGAGAATCTGGTGAAGGAATATGCGAGCTCTTGATATTCTTCTGAAAACTGAAATTATTTCAAAATAAATTAAAGAAAATATATATAAGGTATATGCAAGCACATATACATGCATACACACATTCAGGGAAGTGCAAATTAAAACTACAATGAGATTTCGTGATGCACCCAATATAGCCACCAAAATAACTTAAATTAAAAGGACTACAACGCCAAATATTGGAAAGGATATGGAGGAACTGGAACTCTCATGCCCCATTAGTGGGAGTACAAAATGTTACAACCACTTTGGGGGAAAAAAATCTGACAGTTTCTTTAAAAACTAAACATATACATACTCTGTAACCCAACAATTCCAATCTTAAGTTCTGTTTCCAAGAGAAATGAAACTATATGCCCACAAAAATACTTGCACAAGAATTTCCAGAGAAGCTTTAGTCATAACAGCCAAAACCAGAAACAGGCTATCCATCAAAAGGATATTTATACCTTGTAATACTCTACTGAGTAATAAGAAAGAGCAAAATACTCATGCAAACAGTAACCTAGGTAGATCACAAAAACATGCTGAGCAAAAAAACCCTATATAAAAGACATATGGAATCGTTTCATTTATTTGACATTTCAGAACAGGTATCTGTGGTGGGGGAAAAAACAGAGCAGTAGTTGCTGGGGGAGGGGAGTGTAAACGTGGAGATGGGACCATGCCCAGGGAAGAGGCATAAGGGTACTCTCAGGTATCACAATGTTCTTTCTTTTTCTGTGGTACTGGTGATTGAACCCAGGGGCATTCTGCGTCTGAGATACACCCCCGCCCCTATTTTATTTTATTTTTTATTTTGAAACAGGGTCTCATTAAGTTTTGGAGGACCTTGCTAAGCTGCTGAGGCTGGCCTTGAACTTGTGATCCTCCTGTCTCAGCCTCCCGAGTACTAGGATTACAGGCATGTGCCACCATGTCTGGCTACATTCTCTCTTGATAGAAGATTGAGTTATACAGATACAAGCATTAGTCAAAACTCACCAAATGGCACACTGAAGTTTGTGCATTTCCATGTGTTTAAAAAAATACTACCTCGCCGGGCGTGGTGGTGCATGCTTGTAATCCCAGTACTTTGACTTTGGGAGGCGGAGACCGGAGGATCCGGGTTCACGGCCAGCCTCAGCTCTCGCTCCCTCTCTCTCCCTGTCTCTCTCTCTCTCTCTCTCTCTCTCTCTCTCTTTCTCTCTCCTCTTAGTGAGGCCCTCCACAACTTCGTGAGACCCGGTTTCAAAATAAAGCACAAAAAATAGGGCCGGGGGCATAGCACGGAGGTAGAACGCCCCTGGGTTCAATCCCTGGTACCGCAAAAAAAAAAAAAAAATACTACCTCAAAAGGAAAAAAAGAACTTAACAAACAAATATTAAACTCTAAGTATTGATATGCCTACTGAAGTGCTCAGGGTAGAGTTTCCTGATGTCAGGAACTTGTTTTGAAATGCATCCTAAAAATAAGGTGGATCAATGTAAACTTGAGAGCTAAATAGATATGTGATAAAGCAGCATCATAAAATGTTAACCGTAGAATCTAGATGATAGATATTGAATATTCTCTGTAATTTTTTTTTTACCTTTTCTGTAGGTTTGAAAATTCTCATAATAAAGTTTCAGGGAAAATAGATATTAAAAAAAAAACTTCTTGCAATGGACTAGAAGTATGAATCCACTATGAAAACAGTAGAATGCAAAGCAGTAGGATGAACTGATAAGCCCAGCCAAATTACTCTGGAGTATTTCTAGTATCATGTCCTAAAAGAAGTGAGATATAGGACACTGGTGGCTCAGTTCTTCACATCACCCTTAATACTGGGAATCGCTCATAATGATTCCCCTTTTGACCATTGATCTTTAGAATATTCTAAAACACCAAATCAACCATTTTCACTTTGTCTTCTTCTGAAAGTGTTGCCAGTTAACCAAATTGCCTGAAGCAGCTTGTTTGATGCAACTGAATGGTCCTTCATTTCTACTCTAGACTGGTTGTTATCTAGTAGGGAGTGTGCACCAGAATCAAATGTGTTACCTTTTGTTGTTAGTTTGTTTTGTTGTTAGTATATTTTCATGGTAATGCATAATATACCATACATAGTGTTCTATTTGTGTTTTGCTTATTATATCCTTGTACATCATCCCATGACAATATATAAATTATTATACTATCTGTAAAATGAAAATGATTGTCGTGAAGACTAATTTAGTTAATACTTATAATGTAGAACAATGTCTAGCACATAATAATTACTTAATTAAGATTAGCTATTACTATTCCATTAGCAAGGTGCTCCATAATTTGTACAATCAACTGATGGGCATATAGGTTGCTGCCAATTTTCCCCTACTATAAATAACATGGAATAGAACTACTTATTTGTAATCTTGACACATATAAATCACTAGAAGTGGATAAATTCCTAGCAGCTGAGCTACTGGACCACAGAGAGCATGCCTCATACCAGTTATATGTCTATTGTCTCTCAGCCAAAGCCCATCCTCCTCCACCTTGCCCATGACCCTGGGGTGGGAATCTGTAAACTGAGTTTCCCAGACTGACTTGCCAGTTGGCTTCTTTTCAATTTCTTCTAGGAATATACTGTCAAATCAACTTCTAAAATCACTGCATAAATTTGTACTCTCATCAGCAGTATATGAAAAGACCTCTTTATCCATAGCATTAAAAAAAATAGCTACAGGGCCTCATGCAAGACCTTCTGAGTAAGAATCTATAGGGTTGGGGTCTCAGCTCATGGGTTTTCTAAAAGCACTAGAAGTGATTCCAATGCACAACCAGGTAAAAACTATTGTTTCAGATCTTTGATTCTTGACATGTGGTCCCTAGACTGGCAGTGTTAGCATTACCTGGGAATTTGTTTAAAATGCAGAATCTCAGAAGCTACATTCTAACAACATCCCCAGAGGATTCCAGTGCACATTAAAGTCTGAGAAACACGGCGCTATAAAGGATGCTGCAGCAGAGGAACAGCGACTGATCCAGGTTTTGTGGGGCCTAAAGCTTACAGAGTTTGGGGAGCCCTTTTTACCAAAAGAAAATACTGTACCAAATTACAAAGAAAAACTAAGCACAAATTGAATATTTATTTACAATGAAGTAATATGTCATAATAAAATATGCATTTTAAAAGCTGGAAAGTACCACAAGCATCACAAAACCCAGAAAAACATAATAAAACACACAGTGAACTGCCTAATGTGCTTCTACCTTGTTTTTCTAAATTTTAGCTGCCTCTTTCTATGATAAAATTCTTTTCTATAATCTTTCCATATAGAAGAAAGAAAGATAATTCAGTTGGCTCAAAACTTGTTTTTTATTATTAATTATTTAGAAAAGTTTTGTTTCAACTTTCAAGTCATAAGGTATAAAACTTTTAGAGTTTTGTCAAATTTGGGATAAGCTCTACCCAGTTTCTTTCAAAGGAACCGTAAGAGTGATGGCATTTCAGGCTTCTGGCCCGGTCTGATCTTCCAGGCCCCGTGAGCGATTGACCGTCACGAGCCGGCTGCACCCCATCCTTGTGCAAATGCCGCTTCCACCTCTCCTCTGCTCGTTGGTCCTTGTCCAGGAATGTCCCCATCCACATACATTTCTTTATGTCTCCTGCAGTCGTTTTCTTTTTTATTTCTTCTGCTATTATGATGCTGCTTTTTGTCTCTATGATTTTGACCATCAGAGAGTTTAACTTCTGTTATAATAAAAGAGAGTTTTCAATATTTTGAAATTTCTACAATTCTTCCTTTCAGTTTAGGGCTTTGCATTTGGATTTCAGTATGATCAACCACTCTGAAAATAGATACAAAATTAATCTGAAATTAAGGCATATATAAGAGCAAGTCAAATCCATGTTAAAATGTGACTCTAAGCCGGACGTGGTGGCGCACGCTTGTAATCCCAGTACTTTGGGAGGTGGAGACCAGAGGATCCGGGTTCGCGGCCAGCCTCAGCTCTCTCTCTCTCTCTCTCTCTCTCTCTCTCACTCTCTCTCCGTTTCTCTCTCTCTCTCTACTTAGTGAGGCCCTCTACAACTTCATGAGACCAGGTTTCAAAATAAAGTATAAAAAATAGGGCTGGGGGCATAGTGTGGAGGTAGAACACCCCTGCGTTCAATCCCCGGTACCGCAAAAAAAAAAAATGTGACTCTAATATGCTACATAATCTTGTAAATTAGTCCTATCTTTTCTTACTGATGAATATAGGGGTTCTATCTCTAGAACCCTTGATTCTGCAGGACTTTCTCATGAAATTGTGTCAATATTACATGTTGTTTCACCTGAAATGATCAGAATTCATCAGGTCAAGATGTATCAGATATACTGAGATTTCTTTTGAGATGTGTAAAACCAGCAACAGCACACACAGACTTACTGTTGGTAGTACTTTTAAAGTTTTGTGTCTCAAACACAGGAATACTAGTAGATTATATTTTGAGTGATTACCATCAAAACAGTTCAGAAGTATTTGCAAAGTTGTGTATGCCACATTATTGAGTATATTCCTGACAGAACATTCCCATTTTGCTTAGGCTTCATTGTGAACTGAATCATCCCTTTATAATTTCATACATCGATGATTGGGAAGAATTTTCCATCAAATGGCTTCTGGCTCTATACATTTCAAATCTCATTTCTCTTCCTCTCCCCACATCCTGCTATTGCCAAGTGTCATAAGGCAAATTCACTTTATGACACCAAGGGTGTCCCTGGACCTTCATACCACAATACTAAGTGATCTAGCACAATGGATGGTAGCTATATTCCTGGAAGTCATATCTACACTAGGATGGCCAGCAACAGTTTAACTATATATGAAGTAACTATAAACTACATAAAGATATAACAAGTGGGGTGTGGTGGCACATGCCTGTAATCCCAGTAGTTGGGAGATGGAGACAGGAGGATTGCAGGTTTGAGACCAACCTCAGAAACCTGTTTCAAAATAAAAAATAAAAAAGGGCTGGAGGTATAGCTCGGAGGTGGAATGTCCCTGGGTTCAATCTCTACTAACACACACACACACAAACACACACACACGCACACACACAAGATATGACAATAAACCCCAAATAGACATATCCCCAGCTCAATTTCTCTTTATCCAGATCCCCAAAATGCCTGCAATTGCTTTCCAAACCACCCCATACTTGGAGAACTGTGATAGGTGGAGAAGAAGAGTAGAAAGAAACAACTGTCAAAACCGATTTTGGTTAAAATATCTTACTTTTGAAACTTTACAAAAATATGTGACCATATGAAAGACATGGGTCCCCTCTTGGGGCTTTTGGAGATAGGTAAGCAAAGTCTTGAGGTTTAAACTCCATTAAGTTCACAGTAAATCTGTCTCTACATAGAATCAAATTGATACAACAGAGAAACATCTGCAGAGATTGTCTAGAACAACCTTTTTGATGTAAAGATGGGGAAACTGAGGCCCTCAACGGTCAGATGACTTCCCTGGGATCACACAGCTGTATTAAGAGCTGTGTGACACAGGACTGGGATGAAAATCTGGACTCTGGATCCAGCACACTTTCTTTAGAGTTCTAGCTTTGAAGTTTTCCCCTAAGATCTTTAGAATTTGGAGTTAAATTTTTGCCCGATGTGCATTGATGGAAATAAAGTGTTGAAAGAGGTGTCACTCTGAGTTTCGTTTAGGCAAAGTATCAAATAAATACCTTTTATCCCTGGGATCAGTTTCATAGCCTCTCATAAAGTACTTGCCAGCAGAGATACTTTGCGATCCGTTGAATTTTACATGACAAAGAAAAAAATTCCTTCCCTAAGTCATAATGTATATGTTGATGAGATATTGTTTGATGTGAAAATAGGCATTCTCCACCCCCAAAAAGGAAGGATTACTGAATGCTACTACTAATGCTAATGGCCTATTACAAGTGTTTCATGCTGTGGCTCTGTTGGGATTTGTGCCTTGAGAGAGATTTCATATCCCTCACAAATTATAGTATCTATTCAGTTTTTATGGGCTGCAGTATGTTCCTACACTAATATTTCAATCCAATCATTTCCACCACGAGGATTTATTTAGTCTGGCAATTTGCACACACCACATATTTAAAACAACTTAAATGTCAAGTATCTGAGCCATCCTCTATTATCCTCATTCATGCAGCAATCCCTTATTGGATGTCCCTACTGTGCCAGGTGCTGTGATACAGAGACTTGGACACTCAAGATGCAAGGATGAAGGTGCAAGCTGTTTGCCCTCAGGGGCTCTAGAGCAGTGGGAGACAGACCCCTGGCCCAGTCACTACAACGCAATACGGTAGAGTCAGAGCTCACAGAGAGGGGATCGGTGGTTCTGCCCCAGAAAGGACTTCACTTAGCTTTGGAGAGCTCACACTTGAGCTAAGTTTCAAGAGACTGTTCACCAGAGAGTGGAGAGGAAGGTCACTGAGAGCAGAAGGACCATCATGTGCAAAGGTTTGGAGATGTGAGGCGGTGTTTGAAAGACAGCCGAGCGTTTGTTTGGGTGTAACCTGGAGTGCCTGGGACCTGGAGGTGGGAGCAAGAGAAAAGCTGAAATGTGAGGCGTGTCCTATCAGCCCAGAAAGGCTTTGTGTGCCATGCTAGGGAGTTTGGATTTGCTTCTGTAAGGAAGAGTAAGCTTTCAGGTAGCATAGCGACATAATCAGATCTGTGTTGAGGAAAGGCAAGCTCAGAAAGCATGGAGTTACAATGCTGTGTGCCACAAAGGTCCAGGCAAGAAATAAAGGGCTGGGCTATGAAAATTCCAATGACTGTGGTGATGGTGATGGCATTCACTGGCAAAGGGTCTCAAGAGGTCTCTCTTGATAACCATCTCATCAAAGTCTATAACTAGAAATGCTGGGGCTGGATAACAAGGCTAGAACCTCCCGATCTTGTTTCATACAGCGAGCAGTTATTCACAACTGAAGTCCCCAGGTCATTTCTAGAAGTCATTTCCAACTTCATTCTATAAGGTCATTTCCAGCCCTTCATACAGTGAGCAGTTATTCACAACACAAAGTCCCCAGATCATTTCTATAAGTGAATGACATGTCCCAGGATGACCGATATTTGGTCCTTTTCTCCTACTTCTTTCTTTCTAATGTCTTCACATACCATTCTCTTGCCTCTCTTTTATAGTCAACAAGATTGGGTCTAGATGAACCAATAATTATGACTTAAAGAGACAACAATGATGTAAGAGGCTTGGAATCTAAGTCTCAACACTCCTCCCTTCTAGATCAAACTGGAAAACACAGAAATCCACTGGCCCAATGAGAACCAAAGAGTCAGGTCAGTACTAGGCCAGCAAGCATCCTATAATCCTCCAAATCCTGAGTTCACTGGTAAAGACTGGATTGGAGTAGGGAAAAGATGAAAATGTTGGATAAATGGGGTCTCTGCTCCCATCCCAAATCTGTACCTTTGGAACTGAATACTTGCACACACAGAGCTGGCTTGGAAGTCCATTCACTGGGTGTTGGGATGGATGGCGTCTGCAGGGGCAGCAGGACAAAGGGAGAATTTCCTACCTCTTTCCCGTGAGCATCTTTGCTCTGAGAGGTTTCCCCAAAGAGAAGGAGGGAAGAAGAATCCAGAGTGCCCATGCCCAGGCAGCGAAAGCCAGAGCAGAAGCCAAGGGCCTCGCCTTGGACAGTTATCTCTGTCAGGCAAACCTGACCAAGGAATGCTGCAGATTCTGACCAACCATATTAATCAGCTCCTCCCTATCAGGATGTGCCAGTAAGAGGATAGAGAGGCAGAAATGCCTCCCCAGCCCTCCCAATGGACATGTTTGATAGAAAGCAGGGTTTGCAGCCGAGTGGGGTGGTACACACCTATAATCCCAGTACTTGGGAGGTTGAGACTGGAGGATCACAGGTTCAAGGTCAGCCTCAGCAACTTGGCAAGACCCTCTGCAAATGTTTCAAAATAAATAAAATAAGCCGGGCGTGGTGACGCACGCTTGTAATCCCAGTACTTTGGGAGGCGGAGACCGGAGGATCCGGGTTCGCAGCCAGCCTCAGCTCTCTCTCTCTCTCTCTCTCTCTCTCTCTCTCTCTCCCCCTGTCTCTCTCTCTCTCTCTCTGTACCTAGTGAGGCCCTCCGCAACTTCGTGAGACCCGGTTTCAAAATAAAGTATAAAAAAATAGGGCCGGGGGTGTAGCGCAGAGGTAGAACGCCCCTGCGTTCAATCCCCGGTACCGCAAAAAATAAATAAATAAATAAATAAATAAATAAATAAATAAATAAATAAAATAGGGCTGGGGGTACAGCTTGGAGGTAGAATGCCCCTGGGTTTGATCCCCAGTACCAAAAAAAAAAAAAGCAGGGGTTGCTACATAAAATACAGATTGCCCAGGTAATTCGGATCTCAAATCAACAACAAATCATCCTTTAGTAGAAGCATATCTCTACCTTTGCATGGAACATACACTAAAAACAACAACAAAAAATCTCCATTGTTTGTCTTAAAACCAAATTAAACTGGACATTCTGTACTCTCTCTGATAAATCTGACAACCGTAGTAGAAGACTCTTACTCCATGGCATAGACATTCACATCTCTCCATCTGAATTAGAGCCCCCAAATTCTATAAATGGAGAACTTGAAAATCACTTAGTCAACCAGCTTAAATTTATCCAGGATGAGAGCGAAAAGACCCCAAGAATTGCAATAACTGACCCAAAGTCATGTTGCTAATTAACGGCAGACTGGGGAATAAACTAGTTCTCCAGCCTCCTATCGCAGTGTTCTTTCCCCTCTGCTGCTCTAAGCCCCTGTGTCCCTTGGCTCACTAGCTCCCAAATTACTCAAAAATTCCCTACAGGCAAAGAGAATTATTTTTTCATATCTTCTCCCAACGCTTTATGAGCCCTGGCAGCACAATCGATGTTGTAGAGTGGCTGGCCATGTGGCTAAATTACCTGGATGACAGCCACCGCTCTCCACTGGCCTCACACCTTCTGTGTTCTGTGCCTGTGAGCCTGTTTTTTGGGTCCTGGGGAGGTTGGCACAGCCTTTAGCCAGGTGTGAAAATTGTCCCTCCTCCCCTGAGAGGCTGTGAAGTATGATTTTCTGAATAAGACACAGCCTCCGGGAAGGATCCAGAAGTAATGGGTTCAAGGAAAACACAGATGGGACCCGGAGCTCCTTGAAAGGCAATCTCATTTGAATCAGGAACTCCTGCTTCCTTCACAGCAAACCTTTGGCCAGAGCTGCCTGCAACGAGCCAGCTGAACTGTTATCATCCCTTTCTCTCCTTTCCCTTGCCTCCCTCTTGTGGACAAGCAGTACAATGGACATGAGACAGGGAGACCTCAGTGGCGGCAGACTGACACTGGGTGTCTCCATCATTAGTGGCATCCGTTGGGCCAGCCTCTGACAAATGTGTGAGATGGGCGATCTTCCCAGCCTTCCATCACTTCTCATAACCCATACCACTATGTCCTCGCCTTGCTCCCCAGGACCCTGATCGCCCTCCCTCCTCCCAACCTCTGCCCACATCCATCTCCATGTTCCCTGTGATAGTTAATCTAATTTGTCAACTTGACCGGATCATGACACACCCAAGATCATGTGACTTTGGGTGTGTAACAGCAAATTAAACAGAAAGTCCTGCCCTAAATGTAGGCAGCAGGATTCTGATAGGTGCAGGACTTAGATAAAAGAAGGAGAAAGCCGAGTAGAGGGAGGTGCGACTCTTTCCGAAGAAAACGCATCTGCTCTCATCTGAGATCGTCGGCCTCCAACTTCACTGTTTCTCTCAAGAGCTTCTTGATCTTCTGCTCCTGTCTGAGATCGTCGGCCTCCAGCCTTCGAACTGAAACTTCACCATCGTTTCTCCTAAGAGCTCTTAGACCACTCGACCAGCTACTGGTTCCTTTGACTCTCCACGTGCAATCGGAACTCAGGACTACATTGTAAGCTGATCTGATAAATCCCTTTTTCCATATACTCATTCTGTGAATTCTGTTAGTCTAGTGAACGCTGACCAATACATTCCCAACCTCCTTCCACTATAATCCAGTCAAGACATCAGTTTCTTGGAGTCCTGAGGCCCCAGGAAGGTAATTCCTTCCTCTTCCAGAGAAGGAGTTGCATCATCCAGTTCAAGAGTCTGCACGTTCTTCAGCAGGGTATTAGGATGCTTAATGATGACAACAATGTTTATTTAGTGCTTAGTAAGTATTTCCTTTGCCAAGCACTCAATACACATCATCTCACATTTATAATCCTCACAGCAAACCAATGAGGCAGATATTGTGATTATGTCCATTTTACAGTTGAGGAAACTGAGGTTTGGGAGCCTTAAATGACTCATATGAGCTTTTACTCTACTCTACATGGAAGAACTGGGATTCAGACTCAAGAAGACCTGGCTCCAGACTCTAGAGAGCCTTGTCTAAAGTGACTTTCTAGAATGATGGAAATGGTCTGTATTGTCCAAGGCAGTAGCCACTAGCCACAAGTAGCTACTGAGGATTTAAAATGGGACTCTTGCAACTGAAGAACTGAATTTTTTATTTTGTCTACTTTTAAGGTAAATAGCCACGGATGACTAGGAGCTGCTATATTGAACAGACAATCCACAGTGTAATAATCTCTGTGTAATAACCTCTGTGTCTAGGTACCTGCTCCCCATGCCCACCCAGCCACGCATACACACGCACATGTACCCTGGAGTGTGTTAGGGAGGAATTTTGTTCACGTCAACCCCTGGGCCATCATTTCACATAGATTTAAAGTGAACTCTGACTGGAAAATTGATAGTTGACTTATATCTTCTTTGATACAATAAGGCAAGGGAAAGTGGATTGATGATATAAAAGATACGGCTCTTATCCTCGCGCTGCTGGTGACAAATCACGTCACTTCTCTAGACCTCAGTTTCTGCCTCTGTACAAAGACAGAGACGTCATCCCCATGATCTCAAAGGTCACTTCCAGCCTTAACACTCTGCAGCTAGACAGTGTCCCACAGAGTCCCCCACACGCCCAAGGTGGCACATGGGAAACCAGAGCCCCGGGTGACAAATCTGGCACCAACAGTGATTACCTGGAGGAACAGTCAGCAAGCACACTTGATTGTACGCATCCAACACCCCATAATATATAGGGCTCTTTTTTTAGAACCCTAATCAGAGATTCCATTTGCATAATTAACATCTTTAGGAATAATTGCAAATGACACATCTGTTCCCCATCGCCCCCTCCTTGGCAAACTATGTGTTATAAACACAGTTTCTTTAGCTCTGTAAACACTTGGTGCCTGTCATTTGCTTGTTGCTTTAGACACCTTCCACCTTGGGGAGGTGATGGCCTTGTGTGACCTATCCCTGTGCGGTCCCATCCCTCCGCCAGGGGTGATGAGTCGAGAACAGGACCTGCTAACGACTACCCATTCTGTCTGGCCACTAAGTTGCTAACCTTGGCCCTCTCGAGGCTTCAAGAGGATTCATGAAGTTGTATGAAACGGGGTGAATGTACATGTGGGGAGAGGGTTCTTGGCTTCCATTAGTTCCCTTAACCCAGGAAATGGTAAAGAACCACATACATATGATCCCATTTGTACAGAAGTACAGAATAGGAATCTCTATGGAGACAGAAAGTAGATGCGTGTTGTTTACAGATGGGGCGGTGGGGGTGGCAGGAGAAGGGGCGATAGCTAAAGGATAAGGGATTTCTTCTTGAGAGGATAGAAATGTTCTAGAATTGACTGTGATAGTGGCTACATACATCTGTGAGCCTATTAAAAACCATTGAATTATATAATTTAAATGGTGAATTTTATAATAAATGAATTATATCTTAAAAAGTGTTTAAAAAATAGTTAAGAACCCTTGCTTAGAAAAAAGGGTCGGGAGTTGGGCATGGCGGCACACACCTGTAATCCAGTACTTCAAAGGCTGAGACAGGAGGATCGAAGGTTCAAGGACAGCCTCAGCAAGTAGTGAGATTCTTATCAACCCAACAAGATCCTGTTTCAAAATAAAAATAAAATAGGGCTGGGGATGGAGCTTGAAGGTAGAATGTCCCTGGATTCAATCCTCAATACCAAGAAAGAAAGAAAGAAAAAAGAAGGGAGGGAGGGAGGAGGGAGGGAGGGAGGAAGGGAGGAAGGGAGGAAGAAAAAAAGGAAGGAAGGAAGGAAGGAAGGAAGGAAGGAAGGAAGGAAGGAAGGAAGGCTGGGAATTGCATACCTTTAGACAGCGAGGCTGGCTTTCTCTATTCCCAGGAAGCCTTGAGTGACACGAGCCATAGTTCTTTTGTAAAATAAGGCTAGCTTTATGGGAGGCCTCCCATTGGGCAGATTAGTGGTATCAGGAAGGCTTTCCCAGCCAGTGCTTCTCAAACTTCAGTGAGCACATGAGCTAGTTGGTGACCTTATTAAAATGCAGTGGGTCCAAGATTCTCTTGATGGTCCAGTGAACACACTCTGAATAACAAGGCTCTAGACCAGAAATACATTAGCGTCCTCTCTCCTCCCCTGGATCCGCATGCCATCTAGCTCCTTATGTCAGTGCATCATTTACTGAGATAGATAGTCCTGGGCACACTTAATCCCTGGCTAGGGTTTCCTCCCTGGATAACTTATCTGGTTCCCTGTTCTATAACCTAATGCTAAGTGACTAAGCTAAGCCAAAGAGGTAAAGGGTCCCCTTTTTCCTTCTCCCTTAAAGTTGAAACTAGAGACAGACCCAATCAGCCCATTTGTTTTATTTCCCTTTGGCCTCCCCCACTGAATCAACCCTGGAGAATGAGACTGCCTCCTGCAAAAGGTGCGCCTTGCTCAACACAACTTAAACAAAATAAGCTAATTCATCCATGGCTCCTAAATGTAGTTTTTTGGTTTGGTTCTGCTTTGTTGCAGTGCTGGGGATGGAAGCCAGGGCCTGATGCATGCTAGACACGCAATCTACCAACCAAGCTACATCCCCAGCCCAGCAGAGAATGTCCTTATTCATCCCACTGCAGGTTTCTTTTCCCCAGTACTTGACAAGGAAGCATGGAACCTTGATGCTTATTTTGAACCAAAGGGTGCTCATCTAAAGGGAGAAGGCTGTGGGTGGTCTATACAGAACAGGCTGTGTCAAGAAAGAAAAAGGATGCCTTCACCAGCTTATCCAAACAGAGTAACCCTCAGAGATGTTATAGGAGGGACTAAGAGGCCACAATATTCTACAACTCCCATCGAGAGGCAGAGTCTGTTTCTCCACCCTGAATCTGGGCCAACCTGTGACTGGTGACCAGTTGAATGTGGCATAAGTGCTGTTGTCTGAGATCCAGAGCCAAGACCTCAAGGGGCCTTGCAGTCTCCTTCCTCTTGAAATGCTGTCCTGAGGCTACCATGTAAGGAAACCATCCAGCAGACCACAGCATGAGAGGCTACATGGCGGTGGGGGGAGGGAAGAGAACTGAGGTCCCCCAGCCAAGAGCCAGTAGCATCTGCGGAACCCATGAAAGAGGGCGTCTTGGACTCTCTAGTTCAACACAGCCACGTAAGTGAGCCCAGGTACAAACACCAGAGGAACCACTCAGTCACCCACAGGCTTGTGACAAATAATAAATTCATACTGTTTTAAGTCATTAAATTTGGAGCTAGTTTGCTGCACAGTAGCAGAAAACCAAGGTAGATGGGAGGATAAGCAAGATAGGATAAGGTTTCTTTGAAGGTGAGCCTGTACTGTAAGAAACCTTGGGGGTTTGATTGAGCCCCGTTCAAGCTTTTCCTTCTGCTCATGAACAGGTCTGTGCTCCATTTATTACAAGGCTGGCTTCTGCGAGTGCTTGTGTTGCCCATCTGCTGTGTGAGACAAACAATGAATGCCCCCCAAAGGGTCTCTTTAAAGCTTTTTATATTTATTTATTTATTTATTTATTTATTTATTTATTTATTTATTTTGATACTGGGGATGGCACCTGGGGCAGTCTACCTCCATGCTATACCCAAACCTTTTTGTTTGTTTGTTTTTTATTTTGAAACAGGGTCTCACTAAATTGCTCAGGATCTCACTAAGTTACCCAAGCTGGCCTCAAACCTGTGATCCTCCTGTCTCAGCCTCCCAAGTGTTGGGATTATAGGCATCTTCAGTGACTCAGTTTCACAGGGTGCCTTGCCTGAACTGCAGCAGGAATTTAGATAAGTTATAAGTTATAAGGTTAGGCCACCCCCCCCCACCATGAAGTACTAAGCTTCTGGGCCAAAATTAGGAAAGAGCTGATACAGGGCGCCCAGGGGGACACAAGGGAAATCAGGATGACGAGGGTGAGGATGGAGTAATATTTTCTTCCACCCTGACTCCAAACCCATGGCAAAGGTCTAATTTGGTTTTTTTCTTTTTTGTGGGGTTTTTATTTTTGCGGTCTTTTTTTTTTTTTTTTTTTTTTTT
>PVJS01013740.1:0-14594 GCA_004027185.1 Glis glis | reverse complement strand
GGGGTGGAACCCAGGACCTTGCACATGCTAGGCAAGCATTCTACCACTGAGCTACATCCTCAGCCCACGGATCTATTTTTTTTTTTTTTTTTGTACTGGGGATTAAACCCAGCGGCATTCTACCTCTGAGCTACACCCCCAGGCCTGTTTTATTTTTTATTTTGAAATAGGGTCTTGTTAAGTTTCTGAGGGTCTCACTAAGTTGCTCACTAGCCTTGAACCTGCCATCCTCCTATCCCCACCTCCCAAGTATACTGAGATTACCACACCCAGCCCCAAAGGTCTAATTTTAAATCTCAAAGAGAAGAGGAATCATGCTAGAAGACCTGGAGGAAATCTGAGCGTGAGCCTACTGCTTTCGAGACCAGGAGACAGAGCTGGCAAGGGGTCTCTCCTCCCTTCCTTACTTGGCCCAGTTTGGCCACGCATACAGAGCAGCACCGCTTCCTAAGAGGAAAGAGAATGATGTGTTTGGAGGAGATCAGGCTCACTGAGGCCCCAGTCATCCAACTCAAGGAAAGGTCCCCTGTCAAAGAAGCCCAAATATAATATGAGTCCCCCCCCACCAAGAAAAGCCACCCCTCTTACTAGGGATTGTGGGTGGGGGGTAATTCCAAATACAATCCTCTCACTGTCTTCAAGGGAGACTGGTTCCAGGACCTGGATTCCAAAATCCTCAGGTACTCAAGACCCTTATATAAAATGGCATAGTATTTGCATATAACCTATGGACATCTTCCCATATGTTTTTAATCATCTCTGGAATACTTAAAGTACCTAACATAGATGTTAATGCTGTATAAAACATTATACTGTATTGTTTAAGGAATAATAAGAAAAAATGTCTGTACAGGTTCAGTTCAGACACGACTTTTTTCAAATAGTTTCAATCTATGGTTGGTTGACTGTGTGGATGGGGAGCTCTCACATAGGGAGGCCAACTGTACAACCATAAATACCATGGACAAGGTTACAGGAAATAAACACAGCTTGCCTGATTCAACTAGTTTTTTATGACATCTTATTGTTATTGGCTTTCTTATCATTCTTAGTCTAACCTTTAAGGGGATGCTCGATAGACTATTTTTAGGCACGCAATTTAACAATTTGGTAATGGCTAGTAAAGTTAAGAAAAGCCTACATTGTATCCCAGCAATTCTACTAGTAAGTATATATCCTGGAGACAAAGTCTCACACATGGGTCTGAGCAAAGATATGTATTCCAGTGTTGTATGCAGTAGAGAAAACATGTTTATAAAGTACAGTGAAGTAAATTGGGGGTTATTCATGCAAAGTAATTCAATGTGGCAGCTGAAATAATTTCACTAGATCTATTAACATCCATATCTGTATAGATAGATGATAGATAGATAGATAGATAGATATTGCAACATAATGCTGAGTGTTAAAATTTTTTAAAGGATACTTGTACAATATACCACATAGGTTAACAGCAAAAGCCAAGCCTCAAAGAATAGCACATATTATTTCTGCAGCTATTATCTATATAGTAAAAGTAATTTAATGACCAATAAATACAAATTCTAATGTTATTATAGTATTTCCCTCTAAAAAGGGAAGAGAAAATAAGAAAACAGTGAGATGGAAGAATAGATGAAGTCATTATGCTACAACATTTTTCAAAAGAAAGGAGAAAGGGAGGGAGAGAATTTTGAAAACAATGCTAAGCTTGGCGTGGTGCTGCACACTTGTAATCCCAGGACTTGGGAGGCTGAGATAAGAGGATTGCAGATTCAAGGACAGCCTCAGCAACTTAGTGAGGCCCTCCACAACTTAGACCCTGTTTCAAACTAAACAATAAAATAAAATAGAATTGGGGTGTAGCTCAGAGGTAGAATGCCCCTGGGTTCAATTCCCAGTACCACAAAATAATGATGATGATTATAATAATAATAATGCAAAATAGTAACTCTTTAGAATCCTAGTAGTTGGTAATGCGTATCAATTTCCTTTTTTTTTTTTTTGCAGTTTTTTAGAATGTTTGGACTATTCCAGTACTTTTTTTTTTATTTAAAAATGATGGACAGTGCCTGGGGTATAGTTCAGTGGTAGAGCACTTGCCTAGCACGCATGAGGCCCTGGGTTTGATCCCCAGCATTGCAAAAAAAAAAAAATGATGGAAAGCTCACCAGCAAAAGAACTTCACCCCCTCTGCTGCGGTGCCTCTTCTTTAGGGACTTCCTGGGTTTATTAATGACTAATGTGCAACTAAGCACACCCTAGAATTAAATGCTAATCCTCACCTCTCCTCATTCCCACGTAAGCTATTTATCCCCAGTATCACTTACAAACATTGCCTTTGGTCTCTGCCGGATGACACTAGCCCCAGGAGACAGGATAAGAGGGGAAAGGGGGGAGGAACATGAAAGCAAAGCCTTGTAAGACATGAAGAAACACTTGCTCCGTTAGAGGCCACTTTGGAAGGCTCTGTGTTTCTGTCACCTCGGGCATTCTGATTCATTCGGAGCATCTCCTCCAGATACAAGTCATTTAGCCAGCCGACAGGAGGAACAATTACTGCTGGCTTAAAAGATTGGTTGATTTCTCTGGCATCTATTTGCCTGCAGTTCTGGCTTTCTGACAAATCAAGTCAGATCAATTTGTACCCTAAAGAGTAAATGGGAGGATGTGATTATTTTCTGGTTCAATAGAAAAGCATTTCATTTCAAAGGGCTGCTGCACGGCATTGCTTTTGAGAGTCACTGGGAACAGGTTAAGTCCATAGAGAGCCGAGGATGGGCTCCCAGGAGGACAGCTGGCTTTGCTTCTTACCTACACTTAGGAGCAAAGGCAGGAAGTGCAGATAAACAGAAAGTGCTCTCCTCTGACAGAGAAAGTGCTGCATATCCCAGGTTTAAGGAATATTTTCTTTGCCTCTTTGGAAGTAGTGAGCTTCTAAGAGTTAGAACACCTGCTAAAGCAGGCTTGGTGGCACACACCTATAATCCCAGTACTTGAGAGACTGAGACAGAAGGATCCTAGATTTGAGGCCAGCCTCAGCAACTTAGTAAGGCCCTCAGCAACTTAATGAGACCCTGTTTCAACATAAAAAGGGGGTTATGGGAGTATATCTCAGATGTAGAATGTCCCTAGGTTCAATACGCAGTACCAAACAAAAACAAAAAACAAAATAAAACAAAAACAAACAAAAAACACCCATATGTAAAGAGTTGTTACTCTGTATTGTATAGTCAGAAGGATGGACACTTAGTTCTACAGGCAGCCACAACAAGATCGAGGAATTTATTTTTTCTTTTTGGTGGTACTAGGGATGGAACCCAGGGGCATTCTACCTCTTAGCTATACCCCCAGCCTTATGTTGTATTTTATTTTGAAACAGGGTCTCACTAAGTTGCAGAGGGACTCTCTAAATTGTGGTGGTGCACGCCTGTAATCCCTATACTTGGGAGACTGGGGATGAGACAGGAAAATCTAGGAAATTTATTCCCAGATACTGGGGAGGCAAAGGCAGGAGGATGGCTTGGGCCCAGGAATTGGAGATCAGCCTGGGCAACCTGACAAGACCCCACCTCAAAAAAAAAAAAAAGTCTAGAAAATTACCCATACACTTCAAAACAACAAACGTGGGAACAGAGATGGGAAGACATTAGAGCATTAGAGCTGGTTTGCTGGGTGCCACTCTGAGGCCCCTTACTTGCCTGCCAACAGATTGGTTCATTGAGACAAAGCATCAGGGAGAGGCCACAGAAGAAAAGCACTGGTGGGCTCCAGGGTCCTGCGACTGAGGGCATCCCCAGGGGTCTGCCTTCTCAGATGTGATCTAACCATTGAACGCAACCTTGGGGCCAGGCCCAGCCCCCACTCCTACATATTTTCCATCCCTTTGACCCCTTCAGACATTGCAATTGATCTTAAGAGTGGAGATTGAGAACAAGGCAGTGGAAGCGTGGGCTTCGAGAGCAAGCTGCTTGGGTTCAGTTATCAGCTTTGTGTGGTTTATTAGTTGCAAAACCTTGACTACTTAAGCTTCAGTTTCCTTCCTTGTAAAACAAGAATAGTAATAGTGCCTTCCTCATAGGATTGTGTTAATAGCCATAGTGAGTACAAAGCTCTTTTTTAAAAAAAATTATTGGTGCATTATAATTACACATAATAATGGAATTCATGGTTACATACTTGTATATGCACATGCACATAACACAATTTGGTCAGTTTCATTCCTCAACACAACCCATTTTTCTCCCCTCCTCCCTTCACCTGGCGTACAAAGCTCTTAACACATAAAGCTCTTTCTTTTAAAAAAATGTATTGATGCTTATAATTTTACATAATAGTAGACTTCATTGTTACATATTTGTCCATGCATATAACATAATTTGGTCAATTTAATTCCCTAACACAATCTCTTTCCCTCCCCCCTCCCCTCCCCCTGTAGTACACGGCACTTGGGATAAATCAAGCACTCTACAGATGTGCATTATAGTTATCGTTGTTCTTGTCTACTGCCCTGGTGATGTGATGGTATTTAGTTTCCTATGAAGAACTTGAAGAGCTGTAAATCCAAATTTTAGTGGGAATACGTCTGTTACACGAGCATCAGATATATCTATTTTAGTGGGCTTCTATCCTTAGAGATGAGCTAAAGGCTTTCTCTGAGTCATTCCCATCTACCACAGAACTGGCATCTTTCCTTATATGGATCTCCATGGCAATTGCATTTACCCTTGCTCCTTATCTCCACAACACATTACATGAGGCAAATTTATTCATGAGCACCGTAGCGTAGCAATGGACAAGAAGTCGGAAGGCGAGAGTTCTGTTTCTTTCCGTGGCAACAACCAGTTGTGTGAGTGTGAGTGACTGGCTTATCATTTCTGTGTTTTGATTTCTTCCTCTATAAAGCGAGGATCACTTTTTCATGCTTTATTTACTTCATCTGGTTATAAAAAACTGGGAAAATGGATGTGAGGATATGTTGGCTCATGAAGAGTAGGGAAGAAACGCAAAGGACCGCTATCGGCTGGTTAGCTTCCTTCCGCCATCTGCAAGTCCTGGGATGCGTGACACAGAAGGGCCCAGTCATCGCACCACAATGCAGTGACCATGCCAACATGATACCCCACAACAGGCCTTCCATTGCAAAAACCACCACTGGGGCCTTCATGCGGATTCTTGACAATGGTGGACCCATGAATGAAAGTTAAGTTTTCAATATATACTGTAATTTCTTTGTGAACTACTCATTGCTGCCTCTTATTGCATAAGCCTAGCCAATTCAAAGCCTTCCATCCTGAAATTAGAAACTGACCAATTTCAATAGTACCCCCTTATCTGAAGTTTCCCTTTCCATGGTTTCAGTTATCCAAAGTCAACAGCACTACAAAAATATTACTGCACAATAAAATATTTTGAGAAAGAAACCACATTCACGTAACTTCAATTATAGTATATTACAATTGCTCTAGTTTTAGTTATTGCTGGTAATCCCTTACGGTGCCAAATTTACAAATTAAACTTTATCATAGGTATGTATGTATGTATAGGAAAAACACATACATAGGATTTAGTACTACCTGCAGCTTCAGACATCCAGCGGGGTTATTAAAACATATTCCCAACGGATAAGAGGGGACTACTGTACAGTTTCAGTTAGTTCATTTACAATATTTTCATTTCCTTTTTTAACTTTTTATTTTATTATTTTGTAGTACTGGGGATTAAACCCAGGGGCATTCTACCTCTGAGCTACACCCCCAGACCTAATTTTTATTCTTTTTTTTTTTTGCGGTACTGGGGATTGAACCCAGGGGCATTCTACCTCCGAGCTACACCCCAGCCCTATTTTTTATTCTTTATGTTTGAAACAGGATCTCACTAAGTTGTGGAGGATCCTCACTAAGTAGCTGAGGCTGGCTTTGAACCTGCAATCCTCCTGTCTCAGCCTCCCAATTATTCTTTATTTTTGAAACAGGGTCTCACTAAGTTGCAGAGGGCCTCACTAAGTAGCTGAGGCTGGCTGTGAACCTGCAATCCTCCTGTCTCAGCCTCCCAAGAACTTGGAATACAAGCATGCACCACAATGCCTGGCTCTAACTTTTTATTTTCATAAAGGAATGCTAAGGACAAATAAAATTTTGGTTCATTACTTTTTGTTTAAAAAATACAACTATAATGTAAACTATTAGCCAACTTGGTGTTTTCTAACTATATGTTCAAAATCTAAAACTATAGCCCAGCTCATTAAAAATTTGTTGCAAGAGTAAATGGTTTCCATACAATGGAATTCTACTCAGGAATAAAGAACAAAATTATGTCATTTGTAGGAAAATGGATGAACCTGGAGAACATTATGTTAAGTGAGATTAGCCAGTAACAAAAGTGAGGGGTCATATGTTTTCTCTCATATGTGGAAGCTAGGGAGTAATCAGGATACAAGAGAGTCTTCAGATAATGGAGGAGAAACCCCAGTGGAGTAATGGAGGGGGTCTAGGAGAGAAGGGGGGAGGAAGAATTAATGAAGGAAACACTTCCATTGACATTATGCACATATGTAAAATTATCAATGCCAATCTCAATATCACATATGGGGAAGGGGAGGGAATAGGAAGGAAGCCAGAGGGAAGCTCAGTGCTGTGTGCATGTATGTGCCTATCATTTGAACTATATTATGATGTGAAACTACAATACACCAATAAAAATACACACACACACACACACACACACACACACACACGTAAATGGCTTCCACTTATGAACATTTTCATTGTGTTCATTAAGTCTGGGTTCAGACTTACTCTTTCGTTATATGCTACATAGGCCCCCACAGAATGATGCTCCCAAAGTAAATTGTAAATAGTTCATTTGCAACAAGCATCTCCTGCTGCTAGAGACTTACTTGCACCCTGTTTCACATCCTTGAGCAATTTGGAGATGATTAATCACCACTCCTGCTTAGAGGATGCAAATACAGGCAACTAGGGAAAATGCACTTATTGATATTAATGAGCTTTATTTTAGATTTTTTAAAAAGTGGGCAATCTCCCTAGTTATGGTGAGAAGAACTTTCGGGCCCTTTTGTTCCATGGAAATCATTATGCCCTTATCTTCAAACTTTCGTTCTTACTGTGTCCTCAGCCTGGATTCACCAATTCTGTATCTGTCAAAATCCTTTGACATGCCACCTATTCTGCTGCCCTTCCAGCCCAATTCAAATGATTCTCCCTCTGCTAAGCTCTCATAGTTATGTACTTGGGTCTGTGCATAAGGTTTAGGTCCTTCTGCCTTGCTTTTTAATTCTTTGTCCCACACAGAATTTTATGTTTCTTGAGGGCTATGACTCTCTCTCTCTCTCTCTCTCTCTCTCTCTCCCTCACCCACCCACATGCATAGACAGCACCTACATAATGCTTTGCACATAGTACACAATAAATATTAATTGATGTACAACAGCCATGTTGTGACGCAGTCTTTCAATAAGCACCTATTAAGCGCTTCCTATGTGGCAGGGATGTGCCAGACCCTGAGATTGGAAAGGGATACAAAGATAAGTAAGACACAATCTAATGCAGGAGACAGCAAGCCAATAAAGTTACAATGCATTGTGATAAATACTCTAATAAAAAATAAGCAAAATAGTAAGGAGCACAAGGAAAAGAAAAACTAACTCTAGCAGGAGAAGTTGAGACAGGCCTGACAGAAGAGGTAATTTTCAGGCTTCAAGTCAGAGAAAGAGAGGAATTCACCAGATGCCAGGGGTGTGGTGGGTGCCAAAGGCATTAAAAGAGAAAGAAATCATGTATGGAAAAGTCATAAAAGTGTGAAGAAATTATGAAGTGGGAGCTATGATCAGAGCATAGGACACTCAGGGGTGAGTGCAGAGAAGAAGTGAGTGGAAGAGATGGAGCCGAATTGTGAAAGTTCTTTTTTTGTTGTTGTTGTTACTGGGGATTGAATCCAGGGCATCCTACCTCCGAGCTACACCTCCAGCCCTTTTCATTTTTTGTTTTGAAACAGGGTCTCACTAAGTTGCTAAGGGTCTTGCTAAGTTGCTGAGGCTGTCCTGGAACCTGTGATCCTCCTGTCTCAGCCTCCCAAGTACTGGGATTGTAGGCATTTCAAATGCCAGGCCAAGGAGCTTCACCTTGGCCCAGCAGGCAGGAGACCTCTCTCAGGTTTTGCAACAGGAGGGAGAGTGGATCAGAACTGGGTTTTAGGATGATGGTGCTGGTGGCTGGCAGCTCAATTGGCCATAGCTTTTGGCCCTTGTTTCTGTATCCCGCCCCTGGCACTGGGGCTTCACTACTCTATGGAGAACACCAGGCAAATGATGGTGAGTTCCCAGGAAGTGTTAATTCCCTTTAATGCTTTGGACCAAAGCAATCACATTCTCAGAATACAAATTTACTTCTGCATACTTTCACATAGGCAATCACAGTAAAATAAATGCTATTAATTAGTGCTAGCCTTAAAAACTAAGAACATTTAATCCCCCCCCATTGAAATAGTATTGTTTTTATAGTCAGAAAGGAAAGAAATGGAGGTCAGTGAAATGTATGAATAAAGCAATCACAGTAGTTTAATTAATGGAAACTCTGCCAGCTTCTGAGAAAGAGACTCCACAGCTTTTTTTTTCTTCTTCTTCAAATCACCCTTTCTAAAGGAAGAGAAGAAACATGCGTAGTAGGAATCTTTCTTCACCCTTCCCTCACATACACTTTTAGTCAAGCTGAGTCTAAATGAAATTGTCTTTCAGGCCAGCAGTAAAAGGCAGTGGGAGCAGTTGGTGGTGACCCTCTGGACCTTGTCAAGGTATCTTAAAGCATTTCACAGATTCTGCCCTGAACAGGAAAAATATCCTAAAGTTACCAAAGATGGAAAGGGAGAAGTGGAGATAGGTGCATTAGTCAGCTTTATGTTACTACAGGGGAATACCTGGGACAATTAGCTTATAAAGAGAAAAGGTTGGGACTGGGGCTGTAGTTCAGCAGCAGAATGCTTGCCTAGCATGTGTAAGGCCCTGGGTTCAATCCTCAGCACCACAGAGAGAGGAGAGAGAGAAAAAGGATCTATTTATCTCTCAGTATGGAGATTCAAGTCCAAAATCTAGCAGCCCCATTTATTTGGGCCTCTGGCAAGGGTGGTACATCATTGTGGGAGTCCAGGTCAGAGCCACTCATTGTGGGAGTCCAGGTCTTCAGCCAGGAAGGTGAGACAGACAGACAGAGACCAGGGTCCTACCATCCCCTTCAAGGACACACCCTGAATATACTAAGGACCTCCCACTAGGCCCCACCTCTTAAAGGTCCACAGCATCTCCCAACATAGTCACCTGGAGACCAAGTCTTTATATATGGACTCTTAGGGGACACTCATCCAAACCATAGCAACAGAGGATGCTCTAATTCTTGATCTGATTGAACCACCCTTTAGCTAAAGAGCAGGGAAGGTCCTTGCTATGAGCTAAGAACATTAATTTCTCAAACAGCATGGTCTGTTATTCAAGACCATAATCTTTAGCAGCCTAGAATGCAAACATCTCATTCCAAAAGCCACGGTTTCTTTTTTCTAGCCCTTTGAGGGAAAATAACTGGTCTGTTCATTTTAGCTGTTGACTTATCTCCAGCCAGAGATAGCAACAGTTCAAGTTTGGACTAGGATGCCAGACCCCCTAGGTTCTGATTTTTGATCTGCCACTTTCTGTGTAATTTGGGGTGAGTTACATAAACTTTCCATGTCTGAGTCCCTCATCTGTAAATGAAAGTAAAGAAAGCATCTACATTAAAAGTTGTGAGGATGAAGTAAAACAATGAAGGTGTCTGGCATACAATAAGGACTTTGTAAACGTTAGCATCATTAGCAACTGTCAACAAAACCTAATTACCTACTACCTTTTATCTAGGAATGCTAATGGAGTGTGAATTTGTTTATCACATTGCATCATGAATAGACTTATAGAATCTGGATCCTAAGAGTCAAAGAACATCAAACCCAACTTCTCTGTTCTTCGGAGGAGGAAGTTAAAGCTCAGCGATCTGCCCTTGAGCTCCCGACTTTCAAGTGGCCAAACTGGGACCAGAGCCCAGGCTGTAACTCCAGTTCAGTGCCCTTTCTACCACGCCATGCTTTCCCCTGCGAAGCTAGTGGTCAGTTATACACCCAGCTCCTAGACGACACTGGGCTTAGGGTTAGGGTGATCAACTGTCTGTGTTTCCAAAGCTAAGGGCTTTCCTGGGATACAGGACTTCCAATTCTAACCAAGGCAGTGCAAGATAAAGTGAATAGTAGGTCACTATCACAGTCCATTTGTGTTGCTGTGATAGAATACCACACACTGGGTAACTTATAAAGAACAAAAATTTATTTTATCACAGTTCTGAGCGCTGGGAAGTTTAAGATCAAGGCACCAGCAGGTGCAGTGGTCTGTGAGGGCCGTTCTGTGCTTCCAAGACGGCAGCCCACTGCAGCATCGAAGCTCCAGAGAGGAATAACGCCATGTCCCTGCAGGGCAGAAGGAGCAGACAAGAGTCAAACTCCCTCCTGAAGCCCGTGTTTGAGGGTGAAGCCCTCGGGACTCAGCCATCTTCCAAAGGCCACACTATTGCATTGGGGATCAATTTCAGAATGAATCTTGGGGGGTCACACCAGAATTCAAACCACAGCAGCCACCTTACTAAGGCAGACCCTCAATAAATATCTATTTATTTATTTACTTGTGGTACTGAGGATTGAACCCAGGAGCATCCTGCTGCTGAGCTAGACCCCCCAGCCCTTTTTTGTTTTTTTTATTTTGAGACAGTCTTACTAAGTTGCTGAGGGCCTCACTAAGTTGCTTCGAACCTGTGATCCTCCTGTCTCAGCCTCCCAAGTACTGGGATATAGGCTTGCGCCACTATGCCCAGCTCAATAAATATCTGTTGAATGAGTGAGTGAGTGTGTCCTAGGTCCCCTCAAGTTCTGTTTGAAGGCAGCTGGTTTATGCTGGGAAAGGGAGACACTTGAGAGGAGTCCTTATTTGTCAACCAGGATGAGTGTGATTTGCAAGAGAACTATACAGTCTTCTTGTTTAAAAGAGAAGTCTCTCAAAATGGATCCTTAGAAAAGACAAATTAAAAAGTCTTTATGAAGCCGAGGTGGTGCTGTGCCCTGTAACACCAGTACTAGGGAGGCTTAGACAGGAGGATCAAAGGCTCAAGGCCAGCCTCAGAATTTTAGCAAGACCCTCAGAATTTAGTAAAACCCTCAGCAACTTAGCAAGACCCTGTTTCAAAATCAAAAAATAGGGTGTGTAGCTCGGAAGTAGAACATATTTGGGTCCAAACATCAGTACCAAAAAAAAAAAAAAGGAAAGATGGATTTTATCTGAAGGAAAAAACAGGTGGTTAGCCAACAAAACAGCCACAGTCCAGGTGCAGGCTTGACCTGGCTCATTGCCCCTGGAGGCCCCACACCTATTGAGGAATGAGAATGGGGCCAGGGCCCTCCCTTCAGTGTGGTGAGGAACAACTGCCCTGTTACAGGGCAAAGGTGGAGCAAGAGGAGGAAGATCCTGATAGAAAAGGAAGCTTCAAGAATAGAGATACAGCACTGCATGGGACATGGAAATGGAAGGACAGAGGAAAAATACAGTTAGCCATTGGTTTTCAGAATAATCAAAGGATTCTTATACTGTGAGTCATAGTTAGCCTAGGACAGTCAGGAAGTACAGAGCAATATTTCAGGGCCCGAGAATTTGCTGTGCATAAACAGTTATCACTGTCTCTCCAAAACAAATATAGTGCTGCACTAAACTGGCAAAATAAGTGCTTTCCTCCTGTGACAATTTATGTAAAATTGTACATTAGCAATATGCTAAAGCCTGGAGCATATAGAAGATATTTATTCCCTTCTAAGCAATAATAGTTTACTGCACAAACTGCCTGATGATGAGACATAATCACTATGCCCATTTGGTAACTTTTTTACTCTTTTTTGGAAAGTTTCCACTTCTACAAAAAACTTTTTCAGGTGATTTTGAACAAGTCTCAGCTCCTCTCTGGACCTGGGCCGCCTCTTGGACTTGGTCAATTAGAGAGCTCGTTCCTGTTCTTCCATTCTATTCTGTCCCGGTATATGAATGGAAATATTTTTGCTATGCCCTGCACACAGCATTGAGCTTCTGAGCTGTCTTGGACTGTTTGTAGAACTTGTCTCGGTAACAGACCAGGGCAAGGTGAATCGGACAGGAACCAATCCTTTGGCTCCCAGAAATCAGGTTTAGGAGCCTAGCAGACAGACTTGCCAAAATTAACCAGACTGACCCTCCCAAGCCAGACATATATAAAGACACAGAGAGGTTGCTGTCCACTTGGTCCTTGTCCAACAGCTTTACTGTTGTTTCTGTTGCCAATTCATGCACAAATTATTGCAGCCAGGCCAAGACCACTGAACCTGAAAGAATGAGGTTCATATTCTCCATGATGAAACCTGGCAGCAAGTCTGGGATCTCCTTCCTCAACAGGACAAGGTGTGAATATGTCCACATGAAATCAACTTGTTGGGATTATGCTCGTTCATTCCCATCCTTATCCATATATACTTTTTCTGATCTGCCGCTGCTGTTTCTCCTGCTGCTTACCAAAGTGTGCTAAGCAGGACCAAGTATTGGCAAATCAAGCAGTAGATGAAGTCTGCCTGGGAGATGCCTTTCATTTCCCTCTGGGTGCCCTGCCATGATGCGGGTTGCTGCCTTGTAGTGGACAGGAGACCCCAACCTGGGCACCCCAGCTAGAATCGCCATTTCTATGGTAGTTTATTCTAGATCTTCCCAGAGCCATGTTCCTTCCTTAGAACTACCTCTCCTTGCCCCATTCTTTCAGGGCCTTTATGGCCAATACACTAATGAATCTTAGTTAATGTAGATGTTAGAAAGAGATTCTGATATATTTGCACTTTGTGCCTTCACAATTTATAAAACAAAGAAATTATGTAACAGTGGAACCAATGTCACATCCAAAATGCTCTTCTAAAGGTGGCAGAGCTGGGATTCAAAGTGGCCTGACTGCGGGAGATATGTTTCTTAAAGATGTGATAGCCTGATGTCCTCCATCATTCTCTGATAATGTCTTGTTTTAAGATTTAAAAAATTTTTATTGAGCAAGAAAAGTCTGGTGGCTCTTTGCAACATTTTCTGGTGGAGCTTTCTGGCTTTCTCTAGGAGATCCATGATGTAAAATAGCACATTGCTCCAATTACCTTTATCCTGAGAGTCATCAACACATCCTAAGAACTCTGAACAAGAAGCATCTTCTCTCTCTGCTGGTGGATACTTCTCTGGATCACATGTTCCAGGACTCAGTCAGGCCTACGGACTTCTGCAAGCACTTCCTGCCAGCTGAGCAGAACCTTCCCCACATTGTCAAATGAGGCTGAAGGATATCAGAACCATTTGAATAAACGGTGGACAGATGACTCCCACTTCCTGAGCCATGGTGGTAGAGCAGGACCATGCTGCTTGCTCCCAGCTTTCAGGACATTCCTTCAGCCCACACAGCCCCAACAGCTAGACACCAGGCTGATAATGTTGAGAATGCTGCCCTTTGTTTGAATTGGGAAGAAGTTTGGCAACTTAGCAAGTACATTTTACATGAAAGAGAAAGTAGAAGCTGTCTTAAGAGAGTTTGGAAAAAATATAACAGTAAGAAAGATGTTAGCTTTTTCTTGGGGCAATTATTTTTAGTGCTAAGGATTGAACCCAGGGCCTCACACATGCTAAGTAAATGCTCTGCCATTGAGCAACATCCCTAGTCCTCTTGGAAAAAGTTCTTATTTGGATTTTTTTTTTTTTAGATTTTGTTTGTTGGTTTTTGTTTTTCCCCCTCTGTATATAAAATCTCAATACATTATTTCTTCGGAAGAGGAATAGAAGACTGGAGTAAGAGACAGAAAAGCCATCTGTAACTCTTAAGTTACTTTTGTCTTCTTCAATCTCCCCTTCAAACTTTCTTTATTTCTCTTTTACTGGAAATAGCAAAGTTATTTCAGAAATCTAAAAGAATAAAATATTACGGCTGGGATGTAGCTCAGTGGTAGAGAGCACGTGCTTAGCATACACTAAGCCCTAGGTTCGATCCCCAGCACTGCAAAAAAAATTTTAAAAAGAGAAGAAAAAAAAAGAATAAAATAACAGAACCAAATATTTCTTAGAAAGTCTTCTTCAATAGTTACCCCAAATATAAGAATGTTGTATAAGCTGTCTGGAAAATCGGGGTTAGGAGAGAATCAAATTGGTTTTAAGGATTCATTATAAACTTCAAAATTTAAGAGACAAGGAATCAAGAGATTAAGATAAAAATAGGTGTGTGTTGGGGGGCTCAGCAGGTTGCTGTGGTCACAAGCAAGCCAAAGATGTAGGAATCAAAAGATCAAACCTAGGGCTGGGCAGTCTCAAAATGTCAAGGGAGGTAGATTTTCTCTCATATGTGGAAGCTAGAACAAAAACAGGAAATAAAAGGGACTTCAGTCAAATGAGGAGAGAAACTAGTGTAATAGTGGAAGGAGAGGGGGGAAATGAGGCTTGAGGAAGGGAATAGTTCAAATAAGGTTGTGTTCATACGTAAAGGTATCACTTCCAATCT
>PVJS01013739.1:0-41578 GCA_004027185.1 Glis glis | reverse complement strand
AGAACATTATGCTAAGTGAGATTAGCCAGTCACAAAGAGTGAAAAGTCAGATGTTCTCCCTAATATGTGGAAGCTAGGGAGAATGGGACTTAGAAGGGAACCCCTGACAGAGAAAGAGAAAACTTTAGTTGAGCAAAGAAGGCGACCTATCTGAGGGAGACAGGAGGGGGGAAGAGGGAAATACACTAATGCACATGATGTGTACACACAAACTTATCAAAGCCAATCACTATACTGAGCATGGAAAGGAGGGAAGGGGGAGGGAATAGGGTGGGATATGAGGGAGGGCTAAATGAGCAATGTGTGCATGCATGCTTCTGATACCCTGACACTTATCAAAACGTATAACTACGATGCACCAATAAATGTAATAAATTAAAATAAAAGAAGTAAGAACTAGCTGGGCGTGGTGGTTCACAGCTGTAATCACAATACTTGGGAGGCTCAAACAAGAGGATCACAGTTTGAGACCAGCCCCAGCAATTTATCAAGAGTCTCAGCAACCTAGTGTGACCCTGTTTCAAAACAAAAACTAAAAAGGGCTTGGGGTGTAGCTCGGAGGTAGAATGCCCCTGGGTTCAATTCCCTGTATCCCCCCCAAAAAAATATCAGAACTAGTGAGTTGAGTGGAAGGAAAGAGTAGTCAGTGGTCTGATTTGCTAAGCTGCAGGTGCCTCGTTTGGAGGAATGAGAAATCACCTGGAGTAGGAGGGGGGAAAAGAGGTGGGATGGCACGCTTTAGAGCACGGTCCTGCCAAGCCTGAGATACATTGAATTAAAGCAATTTGAATCATCCCATCATAATGGGATGAGCGGCCTGTGGAGTACAAATTCAGAATTCCCCTGTCTCATGAAACTAAAGGGACATAACCTAACTTAGTTACTGCCCTGATTGGAATGTTTCTGTTGTATATTGAAATCTTAATCTCTAAAGGGATGGTATTAGGAGGTGGGGATCTCAGGAGTCGATTAGGGCCTGAGGGCTGAACCCTCACGATGAGGATTAGACAACTAGCTTACCCCTTTCGCCACGAGAAGAAACAGCAAGACAGTATCCCCTCTAAATCAAAAAGTGGACCCTCGCAAGACACCAAATCTGCCAGTACCTTGAGCTTGAACTTCCCAGTTTACAGAACTATGAGAAATAAAGTTCTGTTGTTCATAAAAAAAATAAAAAATAAGCTGGGTGTGGTGGTGCACGCTTGTAATCCCAGTACTTGGGAGGCGGAGACCGGAGGATCCGGGTTCGCAGCTAGCCTCAGCTACATAGTGAGGCCCTCCGCAACTTCACGAGACCCGGTTTCAAAGTAAAGGATAAAAAATAGGGCCGGGGGTACCCCCTGGGTTCAATCCCCGGTACCTCAAAAAAAAAATCCCCAGTACCAAAAAATAAATAAATAAAAAATGTAAATGTCTTCCTCTCTTATATTTCCATTGTATGATTGTTTTCCTGTGTTTATGTGGGTTTTAGAAGCAGGATGCAATGCAGTTTGTAGTCTTACAGCTGACCTTCAAAGAGTTAATATTTGGCTTTAGACAAGAAAATAGAAGTGCAGAAATTACAAAGACAAGGAAAGGTTTCTACCTTCCTTTATCTCTTCCTCTAGTATGTGAAAAGACGGGCCTGGTAGATTAGATCATAGAAGTCTACCTAGGGAAGGCCTAGCACTTACAGGAAGGAAACAAGGGAAAGACTCCCCGTCCATCCTGGAGGCTTCATGGGGATGAAGAAGGAAGAAGAAAAGGAGGTGTTCACATTTTTCATTTTCCTGCCCACCCCTGCAATGCCCAGCCTTAGGGTGGGGAAGGTCGATACAGAAACACCCACATTTGAAAATGGCTGTTTCTCTAGACATCCTGGGGAGGCGCACCTTATAAGAGGCTTTCAGGAAAGTCCTCATGAGGCAACTTATGGTGTGAGTGGGATGATCCTGAAGCTACCTCGGTGGGAGAGAGGGCATAGGTCAACACAGTCAGGAAAACAGGTTCCCTGTGTTCTGCTTGTGGAATGCAGGGGGATAAGTACGAAGTCGTCTCATGTTTTGGGAAGGGGATTGAGAGGGGTTGAGCGTATCCATGGATTGGCAGAAGACTATAGTGTTCAAAGCTGGTTCTGTAAACTAGGAACATCAAGAAGAAAGTCGGAATCACTTTAACCTCTTTTTTTTCCCTTTTTTTCTATAGCTAGCTAGTGTTCCTATTTCATCTGGTATTTATTTATTTGATGTTCTACTTTTATTTCTTGATTGGCATTGTCAGTGAAATTCATCTTTGAGAAAATATTTGATTTTCTTCATCTCTATCTTTTTACTCCATTTTGTCCCAACATTATTATTTCTAATCTTCTTATTTCTTTGAATTTATATTGCTATTATTTTCCTAACTTCTTGATTTCAATGCTTATATCATTTGTTTTAATTTTTTGTTTTCTAATAAGTGTATTAAAAACTGTACAACTTCCTCTAAGGGCTCTTGCTTTTTTTGTGGTACTGGGAATTGGACCAGAGGCATTCTACCTCCAAGCTACACCCCCAGACTGATTTTATTTCTTATTTGGAAATAGGGTCTCACTAGGTTGCTGAGAGCCACACTAAATTGCTGAGGGTATCCTTGAACCTGCGATCCTCCTGTCTCAGCCTCCCAAGTACTAGGATTACAAGCACGCTCCACCACACCCGGTTCCTCTATGGACTCTTTTATCTCTGTCTCACAAATGCCATTCTGTTCTGACAACACTTTCCTTAAGATTTGGGTTTTACTTTTTTATGACTTTTAAATATAAGATTGAATGTGTGATATAAAATATATTTCATTGGTTATATTATAATTTTACAATATATGTTATTTTTCTAGATTTACATAATTCTACCTTTTTTAGTGATTTTTAAATTTTATTGCATTGTATATTGAGTGTTGGGAAATATGGGGACAAGGAGTGCAGAGCTTGATCGCCAGAACATGTTTTATTCTGGATTAAAACCTGAGAGGAGGTAACTGACCAGGGGGTAGAGCCCACGAGAGTCAGAAGCCCACTTCCTTACAGACTTGGCGCCTTTTATAGGGCATTAGGAGGGAGGGAGAGCAAAGAAATCATGTATTTCTCCAATTGGTGAGCTTGACAACCAGGCCAGAGCAGGTAAACTTATGGGGCTGGGGCAGGGGGATGGTTAGAGGTCTCTTCCCACATTCCTGGAGTCCTTTGTTCTCGACCTCCTCTAGCCAGGCCTCACAGACCTCACAGTGCCCACATTCCAGAGCTTTTATAATATTTATATTGGGAAATGGGCAGCCCCATTCGCTCCAGCTACTTCTTGCATGACAATGGGACAAAGGGAGACCTAGGGCTAGAAGCTGTGCTGCAGGCACTGTGAGGGTCTTAGAGGTCCTGTGGGTTTGGGAGGAAAATGTATTGGCCTTTGGTCTCCAGGAGAAGAAGCTAGTTGACAGAGCAGTTAGCGATTTTTTTGAATCTGGGACAAGATCAAGTTTATAAGACAGGGTCCAAAGACAGCTGCTAGGATTATTATAAGAAGGGGTCCTGCTAGTGGAGTCACCCATGGAAGCCAGTGTGCCCAGGAGCCCCAGGAGTTAGACATTTCTTCTCTCAGTTTTGCTTTTTTTTTTGCGGTACCGGGGATTGTACCCAGGGGCATTCTACCTCCGAGCTACACCCCCGGCCCTATTTTTTATACTTTATTTTGAAACCGGGTCTCACGAAGTTGCAGAGGGCCTCACTCAGTAGCTGAGGCTGGCCACGAACCCAGATCCTCCGGTCTCCGCCTCCCAAGTACTAGGATTACAAGCGTGTGCCACCACGCCCGGCTTCAGTTTTGCTATTTTTTCTTTTAGATTCTGAGCCATATCATGGACGATGCCAGATTGATTTGCATAGAAGCAGCATTCCTCTCTAAGAAACAGACACAAACCACATTTTTTTTTCAGTCAGGTGATCTAAACCTCACCGATTTTGCAGTACTACAACTGCTAGGGAGTCAATCTGATCCTGTAGCTTAAAAATAGATTGGGTGACTTGTTCTAAATCATCTGTCCATTGTTCTTGGAGTTTTTTGTAAGTAGTTGTGGCAGTGGCTAGGGCCGCAACACTGGTGCCCGCTGGGCCAGTTATTCCTAGGAATATTAGGAGAGGAATAAGTTGGACTGCCCACGTATAGCAAGTGTGTGCTTCCAGAGGAATAGGAAAAGATTGATTAGTAGGTGCAATATCAATTGCGGGAGTTACCCATACTGTAGCGCAAGACCCGTCCAGTTAGATGGTAAACAATAATAGGATAATCCACCACAGAAAATTATAACTCCTGGTTCACTGAGACACAAAGGCTGAGTGCTTTGTACCTGGACCATTGCTTGGCAGTTGTGGGTGTTTGATAAATTTCCCACCTTTTTCATGCCCTTTTGGGAGATACATGATAGAGGTTGGTCTGTTGGTAACTGGATTCCAGAAGTGACGGGGTCAGTGTGTAGTAGGTTTGCAGAAGTGGTTAAATTGAGGACTGAGATATCAAGAGGGATGGGTGTAGAGAGAAAGGAGGTAGATAAGCAGAGCCAGCAGTCTTTTGCTAAGGTTGGGTTAGAATGATCAAGGAAATGATGGGTGACATTAAGAATGGAGATAAATGACTCCTGGAACTTCATGACTATTTGTAGGGGTCTAAGGTGTGGGTATAGGAGACAGAAAGTGGGCTTTTTCCTTGGAGGGGAGAGTTGGGCAATACCCTTTGGTTGATACTTTCCTTTTCTACTCTCGTCCTGGACACCCCCTCCATTAGAGTATCCCCAGTGTGCTTGTAAAGTGAAGCAGACTGGTTTTCCACTATTGACCCTACACTGTGCTATGTCTGGAAAGGTGATCTTAACTGCTCAGTAGGTTTGGCCAGAGGCAGTACATTGAGTAGGTGTTAACCTCTGGTAGCATTCAGCTGTACTAGGGTGTAAGAAGTGAAGACAGTCTGGGAATATCTCCGGGAATAGCAGGGTCAGGGGGCACACCTTTAGAAGATTCCTTGAGAAGAGACAGGACAACAAAGGTCAAAGTGCAGAGGAAGGCAATCATCCTGGGGTGTGGGTAACATAAGCCTAGCCAACCAGGAGGCATAAAACAATCTCACATCAGCTGATCTAATGTAATGAGAAGAATATGGAGGACAACAAGAATCCAGAATAGGGGGTATGTTAGAGCCTCTCGATCTATCATGGGGAGGGAGTCTGGATTTTTATTTAGAGAAAATTTGATCCTAGGAATAATCCACTAAACCGCTTTACAGAGATGGTTAATATGCCTGTAAACGCTTGGTTCCGGGAAGAAGTGAAAAGGCAGTTTTGATTCAAAAAATAAAAGAATTAGAATTATCTAACTGAGGGCTAAGAGAATTAGAACCACCACAGTTTTATCTGTTATGGGAAATGTGGACAGGGGTGAAATGTGAAGGGCAGAGAAAGGAAGGCAGAGTGAAAAGAAGTAAATTTGGGTGGGGGTATAATCTTGGAACACGCCCTGGAGCCACGCTTCATGGAGTGTGCGTAGAACTTGTTCAGGTGTGTGTTAAGGGGACCATGAGGAAACCAGGTAAGTTCTCAAGCGAAGTCGAGGAGAAACCTGTGGAATTCTTGTCGAGAAAGGGACGTGTGTTAGGCTGGGTCGTTCTACTAAGATTTGTTTTCTTCTGGTGTGGGAGTGATATGGTATTCTTTTTTTGGATGTTTGGTAGTTTTTATCTGCAGGGACTCTGGAGAGGGGGGAAAGGGTGGGGGAGTATGGGGTTTAGTAGAGAAAAAGGGAGGATAGGGGTTTATATATAAGGTACCTGGTTTTAAAAAATCCAGTTCTGATGGGTCCAGTGGTTGTGCCTGCTTGAGAGTGGATAAATAATACCAGGAGGGGCATTTCTTTAATATTAATGCTGTTGGGGTGGTCAAGATAATTTGGAGTCTAATTGTTTTCAAAGATATGTAACGGGTATTATCTGATCCCTGGCTGGCTGGGCCAGGAAACCTAAAGTCTGTTTTTTTATGCTATGCAGATATAGAAAAAAGGGTTTATTTGGATTTGGCAGCCCCAAGGTGGGTGCCTGGCTCAGGGTTTGCTTTAAATTGTTAGACTCTGGATAGATCAGGGTCAGGGGAAATTAGGTCAGTAAGGTTTCCTTTTGTGGCTTCGTAGAGGGGTTTGGCTGTAATGACAAAGTTGGGTATTCAGGAGCTGAAGTACCCAGTAAGGCCCAGGAAAGAGAGAAGGCCCTGTTTTGTGTCAGGAAAGAGAATAGAAATGATGGCCTTTATCTGAGACAAGGAGATCTCTTTTGTTGTAGGAGTGATTATTAAGCCAAGATATGTGGCTCTTTGAGTGATCAGTTGAGCCTTTTTTTGTGAAACCCTATATCCACAGGTGGCCAGGAAATTTAGTAATTGGACAATAGAGTTGTGCAGTCTTGCTCGATTGGACTACAGAGCAATAGATCATCAGCATACTGTACAACAATGGTTAAGACTTTTTAAGTCTGATTGAAGGGCTTGGCTAAAGAAGTGGGGGCTGGCCCGGAAGTCTTGAGGGAGGACTGTCCAGGTAAGTTGCTGGGCATGTCCAGTGTTGGGATCTGTCCAGGTAAATGTGAATAATTGTTTTGAGTATGGGTGTAGAGGAATAGCAAAGAAGACATCCTTTAAGTCTAATACTGAGGAAAAGGTGGTGGATGGAGAGATGTGTGATAAGAAAGTATATGGGTTAGGCTCTACTGGGTGGGTAAGGGACTATGGCTTCGTTTACATGTCGGAGGTCCTGCACTGAGAGAAAGGAGCCATCAGATTTTTTGACACGAAGGATAGGGGTATTGTGGGAAGAATCAGTAGGGATTAGGAGTTGGGTGGATAGAAGGTGGAAAATAATAGGCTGGAGTCCTCCAAGTCTGGCTGGGCTTATTGGGGAACGGTGATGGAGCGAGAAGGATCCCTCAACAAGATTTTTATTGGTATGTGGTGGATGGCTATTTTGGGGGACTTTATGTCCCATATTTCCAGATTTATTTGGGCATGGATGTTTTGGGGAATGTTGTCTCCACTTGTAGTGGGGTAAATAAGTGTAAAATAAGATAAAGGTGGCTTTCTATAAAGCTATTTAGTCATATGGATATACCCAATTTGTGAAGTAAGTCTGCCCATAAGGGGCATAGGACATTGTGTAATCATCAGGAAGGAATGGATAAAAGAGGTTTTTCCAAAGTGGCAAATTAGGGGTGGAGTCTTTTGGAGGTTTTCTGGAATTCCTTTTACTCCAACAACAGAGATGGAGGAAGGGAGCAAAGGTACCAAGAATTCTGTTAAAACAGATAAACTTGCCCCAGTATTCAGAAGAAAGGAAATAACCTTACCAGACACTGTCACTTTTACCCAGGATTCCATGGGCTCACTAGCAGCAGGGGCCGTGGACTCTGGGCCCCATTAATCAGCAGCTGATAAGGCTATTAGAGAAAAAGAGTTCCTGAGAAGGTGGCCTGGGGGCCTGAGTGTGGGATGTACTCAAATGAGGAGGGTGTCCTTGCTGAGGGCATTCCCACTTCCAGTGGCCCCCTTCTCCACATTGGACAGGGCCTCTTAGGCGGCTTTGGATCAGAGCACCCACTAGCCCAACGTCCACCTTTGCCACACTGGAAACAGTTACCTGGGGGGGCAGGGGAGTTGTCTGAGGAAGCCCTCCCTTGTTTTGGGGCTACCGAGGCAAGTATCTGATACTTAAGGCTCAAATGCTTCTCTTTTTGGGCATTTTGTTCCTTCTCCCTATTGTTGAAGACCTTAATAGCTGCCTTTAGGAGAACCTCTTGAGCGGTCTGAGGGCACTTTTCCATCTGCTATAGCTCTTTTCGAATATCGGGAGCAGATTGTGAGATAAAATATAAATGTGACTCTGGTTGATAATGGAGAACCCTCAATAGAACAAGGGAAGTGGTACAAGGGAAGGGGGAGGGCAAGAAAGAAGGGAATTAATGGAATTACTATCATAAATAACATGTACATGTGAAAATATACCAACATCATTCTTGATACTTCATACGGGTGGGGGGAGGCGGGGGGGCACCAAGAGCTGTGTGCATATATGTTAACATCAAATAGATATTCATTGCAATGTAAGACTCCAATGCACCAATAAAAGCACGTTAAAAAAATATATAAATGTAGGAAAGTCTGGCCTCCTGTGGACTGAGGGTCCATATTTGTGTATTTAAACATTGCCTCCCTGCGATGAGACAACAAGATGGCAGGATTTTCAGTGGGCTCTTGAGTCACTTCTCTCAGCTTGTCATAATTTACCCCCTTATGGGTGTTCTTATCCATTCCTGCCAAAAGGCAAGAAATCATATGGTTTCTGTTGTTAGGAGAGTCATCTCCCTGTTGGTAAGTCCATCTAGGACATGTTCTAGGGACAGCATCAGCACCCACTGGGGGAGTTCTGGGGGCCTGTTGATGGAGGTCATCGCATGGGCCTCAGCAGCCCGCCAAATGAGCTCCCTTTCTTCAGGGGTAAGGATAAATGCACGAATGATGTGAAAATCATCTCAGGTTAAATTATGTTGTTGAGATACTTGAAGGAAGTCCTGGCAGAACATGACGGGGTCCTCTGTGAAGGATCCTAGTTGCTCCTCAACCTGTGACAGATCTGATATGGAAAAAGGAATGTGAACATGGACAATGGCAGAGGGGCCACAACCTCCCGAAGGGGCAAAATAGCACGGGAGCATGAGAGGGGTAGAGAAAAACAGAGAGAGTTTCAGGTTGCCTGGGTGTGCTACGCTGCAGCGCCACATCAATGGTTGCGGGATGGCTTCTTGCCCCTTTCCGGTATGGACCATGAAATCGTCTAAGTGTGGTAGGATTTTGGGGTTGGATGTGCCATTTTTTGGCCAGTGGCCTCCATCCTCTACCAAATATTGGGGTCAGTCTGTGTTACAATAAAAGATAAGGTGCTTTGGTGCAAGTTCCCTTTTGAGTCCCAAAGTATAAAGATGTTTTAAAAGGCATGCCAGAGGAAATCTGGGGGAATCTTTGAAATTTGGGAACCCACAGGTTGATAAGACACAACTGCCAGAAGACTGGAGCCTGGAAGCGCTGAGTCTAGATCATTTTCTGGGTGAGTTGGTGGGGCCAGGAACAAAGGCAGGTAACCCTATATTTCTGTTTTGGCAATTGAAAAAACTCCCTGGGAGAGGATTCCAGAGCTAGGGATCCCTAAGCCTTTTTGCAAGGGGGGAATCTTTGGAGCTGGGAATCCTGGGTGGTGGGAGGGGATTTTTGGGGGGGCCTTTCTGGGTGCCTCAGAAAGGCGGATGGAGGCAGAACTTACCAGCCTGGCCTAAATTAGTGACCGCTGTTGCATGCAAGAGTCCAGAGCAGTGAAGAGCCTTCCCCTGTTGGAGCCAGGATAGAGCAGGTAAATTTATGGGGCTAAGGGCAGGAGGATGGTTAGAGGTGTCTTCCCGCCTTCCTGAAGTCCTTTATTCTTGACCTCCCCTAGCCAGGCCTCACAGTCAGACCTTACGGTGCCCACATTGAGGCTGCAGTCTATATAATCCTTATTCTTTGTAAATCAAGTTTTTTGTTGTCTAGTATATGGTCAATTATTGTTAATGTTCCATGTATAAATGAATGAATGCAAATTTCCCATTTGCCAGGTATAAAAAATCTGCATCTATTTATGTAGTTGTCTAACATTTAATAATTTAGAAATATTAATTTTGTTACGTAAATCTATGCCTTTGATTATTTTTTTATCTGCTTGGTCTATTAGTTTCTGCTTTAAATCTCCAAGTAAAATTGTTGTTTTTTAAATTGATTCATACAATGTGGGGCTATAATATTTAGGGTATTCATGATATTTAATGTTATAGTTTCTTGATCTATTAATCCCTTGATTTTCTATAGCATCCCTCTTTATTGATTTTGATGGTTTTTACATTAATTTCTAATTTTTATTGATATACATTCATATGAATATTGATATCCTATATTTCTTTGGCTTATTTTTTAATCTTCTGACCCATAGTCAGCCATGTAATCCATTGCGCTCTTGGCCTCTGCCTCTATCTTTTAATTTATTTTTGCCCGGTGTATCTTTTTCCTGTCTTTCTGAAGCTTTCAAAATTCTCTCCCCTTTTCCCCTTAATTCAATCTAAGAATCTGCTTTGATTTTAAAAATAAAATTTCAATTGTATTGAAATGTTCCATTTCCCCTTCCATCTTTTTTATATTTGTCCTGTTATTTTTAACATATTTATAGTAAGTATTTTAAAGTCATTGCTAACTCCAACATGTCTATAGTCTGTGTTTTTCTCTTATTTGTTAAGCTAACTTGTTTTCACAATTTTTGCTTCTTACATAATCTTTGCTTATTTTGTAACATTTTTATATACTGCGATTTTGTATGCTATCATACTAATAAACATAGATTTATTTTCCACTAGAGGTGATTTATCCTTTTCTCTTAAGCACACAGGATAAGAGAATGATCACATCAGTATAGTCAGGTAGTATGTTGTGTTGGGCTGTGTTTCATTTCTAGTATGTACAATCCCAGCTTTGGTGCGTTGTAGATAAACTGGTGGTGAGTTCTGGGCTTCTGTAATCAATCTGTCATATCCTTCTATAAAGCCATCAGAAAGCTCTCTGGTTCCTGTGTTCCCAAGTACAGCCCCTCTATGAAGAAGTCACTCAATCCTCAGCATGAGTCTAGGCTCAGAAAATGCCCCTGGGGAAAAAATAGGGAGTGCTCTCCGCTCCTCTAGGACGGGCTCCTTCCTCTTTGAAATTTTGGTTCATCTAATCCTCTACTTCTATGGCTATAAATATTATTTTAAAATATATTCATTTTTCTAGCTGTAGCAGCTGAGGGATGGCTTGTTAAAATCTAATATATCCTGCCAGGAAGCAGAAGCTCTATATCTGATTTTTGATTAGTGATTTTAATCATTCATGTTTATTGTAACCACTACCTCTTTTTGCCATTGTGTACTTTCTAAATATGCCACTATCTTCCTTTTTCTTTTTTCCAATAACTACATCTGGTTTTCTTCTGCTGCTTAAAAATGTATTTTACCTCTTCTATCTCTTTCTTTGCATTCACACACACACAAGCGCGCGCGCACACACACACACACACTTCAGTGTACTCTCATCTCTATCTTGTCTATTTTTGTTCTCATACCCTCCATGTTGATATTATCAACAAGCTTGGAATTTAAGACAAGCTAGAAGCTCCCCATTTTCTCAGTAACCTTCAATTAATTTCTTTAAGCCACTATTTCTTTAACTGGAAATTGGGAATATTTATATGTATATATATATATATCATTTATATATTATTCATATGTATAATTTATTTATATATGTTATTTATATTTAAGGTACTAGAGATATAGAAATGAACAAACAGACCATGATTTCTGCTTTCTTAAAGCATATTTAGCTGATTAAAATATGAAATTAAATTTTGCCTTACTTGCAAAAATTATTTCCTACATTTATTTGAAAAAATAAAATTAGCATTTCATAGAAGCCATAATGCATGTCCTGTTTAATGTATTAGCCTTCCCTCCTTGCCCTTGACCTACCAGAGAATCAGTTTTACGACTCTTTTCCAAGAATATTCAGTGGGTCTTTGTAACATGCCCTCTGGTTGATTTGACCAGTTAATGGAAGGAAAGCACTGTTCTGGATGTTTTTTTGTTTTTTTTTTTTTGTACTAGGGATTGAATCCAGGGACATTCTCCATTCGAACTACACCCCCAGCCGTTTTTATTATTTACTTTGAAACAGGGTCTTGCTAAGTTGCTGAGGATCTCTCTATGTTACTGAGTCTGGTCTCAAACCTGTGATCCTCCTGTCTCAGCCTCCCAAGTACTGGGATTATAGGCATGTGCCACCATGACTGGCTTGTTCTGGATCTTTTACAGATGGTCAAAATGTGTTTCCCAAACATCATATAACTGTCCCAAGGTCATAGTCAATAAGTATAGAACCTAAAGTCTGAAAGTCCTTGCTTTTATCACTATACCATGAAAGTGAAGGCTTCTTAGGAATTGGAATGTGAGCTGCTTTTGTCTCTTATGAACATGATTTATCTTGTGATTTATAACCTTTCTTAGTAGCCATTTTACTAACATGCAATCTTCAATTTGGTAAGGTCATCTAAGACAAGATAAAACATGGTCACAAACTTCCCTTGCCCATCTCCATCTTTCTAGGCCACCTGTATCTTTATATACCTGTTAATAAAGCAGTCCAGCTGGGCATGGTGGCACACGCTTGTAATCCCAGTACCTTGGGAGGCGGAGACTGGAGGATCCAGGTTCGCGGCCAGCCTCATCTCTCTCCCTGTCTCTCTCTCTCTCTCTCTCTCTCTCTCTCTACCTAGTGAGGCCCTCCGCAACTTTGTGAGACCTGGTTTCAAAATAAAGTATAAAAAAAAATAGGGCCGGGGGTGTAGCGCGGAGGTAGAACGCCCCTGGGTTCAATTCCCGGTACAGCAAAATAAATAAATAAATAAATAAATAAATAAATAAATAAATAAATAAAGCAGTCCATTAGCCTCTCAAAATAATATTGGTATTTTCTGGCTCAGCATCATCTTCCAGTTGGAAAGTCATGGGATTTGGGATGAAAGGGCTCAGGAAAGGGCTTGTAGATAATTTTATAATTCTGGCAGGCCCTCCATGTTTTTCTTTCTACTTTATCATATTCCCCTAACTAAACTTATTATAAGATCTAGACCTATTGTTTCCACAGATACTGCCTGGATGTCTCCAAGCTTGAATTTTCTGTTAACTCCCTACCTCCTCCTTCTGCTAAATAAAATCGGATGTAAAATTTTCTGAACCAATATTTCAGATTCCCCTTCCTAACCCACCTAGCTCATTCAGCTCAAGAGAACCAGTCTTCATTCTCTTTCCTGAACCCAATGTTATCTCTGTCTGAAAACCTTCTGGGACAGAACTGGTCCTCTGGCTCTTTCTCCCCATGCCCACTCTATCCTTTCCCCTGCCATTGGCTGTTTGTCACCTCTCTCTGGTGAAGGTCCTGGAGATCAGCTCCCTTCATTAGTTAACTCAGTAAACAGATTGCTGCATGGAGGGTCATGGCTAAGGATGAAGAGCTTGGCGGGGTGGCATAGCCCATTTGCAAATTCATCATTTTCCACAGAAACAGCCATTCCTGATCGAGTGTGGGGCCTGCTCAGCTTGCTAACAGTCCTATTACTTGGGGTTAATTGCCTCTGGCACCACACTTCCCGTTTTTGCCAGAGTACCACTGAGAGCTGGGTCCAGCCTTTCAAAGTCAAATTAAATTTTCTCCTCTATGAGATATGCTACTGATATATTTAACATTGCTTGATAGCAGGGATGAAGGCAGAATTTCCTTAGCCAGTTCTGAGCCAGAAGTGAACATGACTTTAGAAGACTTGGATCTAAACTTAAACCTGCATTGTCTAACTATGTGGCCTCAAACAAGTGACTTAACTTCCCTGAAGTTTGATTTTTTTTTATCAGAAAAGAGAGATGCATATACCTTCTTTGCAGCATTGACATAGAATTAAAGAGGCAGAGTCTATTATAGCACAATTCTTAGCACACAGTTAGTATGCTAAAAAATGTTTATTGAGACTACTTTGGTTGAAGTGTCAACATTATTTGGGGATCTATCCTGGAGGTCTGTGTCCTTGTGGTTCAGTTCTGTGCCATTCAGTTATCATTGGGTGACCACCTAATATTGAAGTCTGGGAACTGTGCATAGCATGGAGGCATGAAGATGCATAAGACCTGGTCTCTAGTCTCAAATGCATATGAATTTGAAGGGATGGATACAGGGATGGCTTAATTAGATGTGGTGTCTTTGAATTGTGCCAATGTGGCTGCGCTATATTACATTTCCCAGAATTCCTCTTCTTTTACGTTTCCAGTTAGAGTGGTCCTCAGGAGAAATTCCTATGGGCAGTAGCCTTTAGTGGCTCCCATTTATTGTCACTTACCTGCTGGCTCACCTCCTCAGTGTGAAGACATGGCCAGCCCGCCATTACTCTGCCTTTCCTACGGTCCTCCTTCAACATCTCTGGTCCTGGGTCACTATGTATGTTTATCCCCTTGACAAAGGGGATTTGTTTCTAGGACTCCTACATGAACAATGTCACAGATCACAAGAACTGCACTGGTTTGGGTCTGTCCCCAAGGTCTCCAGCTCATGTTCGTGGGCTCCAGTTTGTTCTTGCTGTGCCCACTTTTCATCTTTCTCCCTCCTGACTGTCCTGCAGGCTTCAAGCTCCAGCATTAGTCATGGAGGCGACAGCCTGACAGAGACTGCTTAGCCAGCTACCACCAGCTTCTGCTTCTCTGATTGATCCTTGACTTAGACATCAGGATGAAGGTTGGAGGAAGAGTGACCGGAAGGGCACTAAGAACAATGGGAGGCCTCCTGCACGGTTTTATGCCCGCACAGCCCTGGTGAGGGCTCAACGAAACCTCAACGAAGATTCTGGAGTAAGATTCCAGTCATTATCCCTCTAATATTTTATAACTTTGACTTCTAACTTCATTTTAGTCGTGGATTCCTTTATCATTATTATTATTATTATTATTATTATTATTATTATTATTTTGGTAATGGGGATTGAACCCAGGGATATTCTACCTCCCCCAGTCCTATTTTATTCTCAACTCTATACCCCCAGTACTATTTTATTTTATTTATTTTCATTTTGAAACAGGGTCTCACTAGGTTGATGAGAGTCTCAGTACTTGCTGAGGCTGTCCTTGAACCTGCGATCCTCCTGTCTCAGCTTCTTAAGTACTGGGATTATAAGCCTACACCACCACATCCAGCTCAGAATTCCTTCTTTTAAATGAGATTTTATGCATGTAATTAAGAAAAAAGTTAGGTTGTAGGGGGTTGAACTGTGTCTTCCAAAAAAAAAAAAATTCAAATCCTAAAACCCAGAACATGAAAATGTGGCGTTACATATAAATTGGGTCCTGAAAGATAGACAGGACTGGAGGCAAGGCTGTTTTGGATTAGAGTGGGCCCTAAACGCAGTGACTGCCATCTGTTTAAGATAAGAGATTTGGACCCAGAGACAAACATATAGGGAAGAAAGTCTGGTGAAGACAGAGGTGAGGCAGAGACTGGAGTGAAGTGTCTTTGAGCCAAGGGAAGCCAGGGATTACTGGCAAACACCAGACGCGAAGAGAGAGGCATGGGGCAGATTTTCCTTCAGAGCCCCCAAGAGGAACCAACCAGCTGACATCTTGATTTCAGACTTCGAGCTTTCAGAACTTTAGGAGAGTACATTTCTATCCTTTTAAGCTATGCAGATGGTGGTACTGTGTTGCAGCAGGCCTAGAAAACAGAAGCAAAGGTAAAGCTGAACTGAATTGAGGGAGAACCCAGCCACCTTACTCTCCCAAACCCAGCCGGGCGTGGTGGCACATGCCTATAATCTCAGTACTTCGGAGACGGAGACAGGAGGATGGCAGGTTTGAAGACAGCCTCAGCAATTTAGCAAGGCTCTCAGCAACCTAGCAAGATCCTGTTTCCAAATAAAAAATAAAATAGGGCACCCAGCATCCTGAGATGCTGCAGGAACTCTGTGGCTCCTCGGGAAAGCTTGAGATTCCTGGTCTAAACGTTTTCGGGTTCAGCAATCCCCAAGGTCTATGACTGGACCCAGGACGATGGCAAAACCTTGCAGCCCTGACCTTCCAATCCTTGTAATGCCCCTCAAGTCGAGTGGAGTCTTTATTTCTATAAAGTGGGTCAGTGTCTCAGGCAGCCACGTGTCTATGACAGGCCTGAAAATCCCAGAGTTAATCAACCCTCTGAGGACCCCAGCCCGGCTGCTCCCCGGGCCTGGTGAGCACCCCAAAGGCGTGATTATCTGATGGTTCTTGCACAACCAGCACCAGGGCCTTTTGCTTAATTAATCACAGAAACGTTCCTGCCTAACTTCAGACAACAAAATAATGAGCAGGCCTGTGAGAGGTTCAAAGACTGCAGGAAAAACAAGTGCTCCCTGAGGAAAGGGCGCGTTGGAACGGGAGGTCAGAAAAATCACTGGTATCCTCTAGAACTGTTGCTTGCGTTTTGTTACATGCCCTCTTTAATATGAACATAGTGATATTGTAAACGTGTATATATAGGAGACGAACAAATATACCATTTGGATTTTAGAACTATAGAATGCAGAGTTTTGAGAAGGACATTAGGGGTCACCTGAGTCAACCTGTTCTTTTTTATAGATGAAGACAACGAGGTCACAGAGGTTGAGTGACATGCCCAGGGCCATCAGGCTAAGCATGAAAGAGCATCCTCTTTAGGACATTCTAAGGTCCTTCAGCTTTGCAAGACTGTAATGTTTCGTTTTCAAATATAAAGTAACTCTTAAATGTTGTTAATACTCTGCCCTTTCTCAAAGTAAAACATTTGCATCTAAAGCATCTTTATACACAAATCTCATCTTCTGTGTCTGTTACTCTTTGTTGCTCTAACTGTTAGGGCTCTGCTCCTGTGGCCTAGAGCCAGCAGTTAGCAATAGCTTTGAAGGGGCAGGACCTTTACAATGTTGAGCCATCTCACTTAAACTAGGTTGGTGATGCGAGTAACATTCAGATGTTCTCAACTCTGGCTGCACTTTAGAATCACCCATGAAAATGCAATGACGCCTGTGTTCTACCTCAACCCAGACGACTGCATTCACTGGCCAGGCTGGGGACCAGGATTCTTATATGTCTCTCCCTGACTTCTCAGGTGAATGAGATATGCAGCTAAAGGCTGAAGTTAAAGTTATAGATCGCTGGATGGAAGGTAGTTGCTTCTGATATGCCAATTCTACTTGGTTACTATGGCCACCTGGAGCCCTATTTTGAGTCACCCATAAGTCTCAGTGGGTGAGACTGGTGCTCTGGCCTTGTCTACCACACTCCTGGGCAGGAGGATTGATGCCCCACAGGACAGGTTATTGCTGCATGGACGAGGGCCTGGGAAGAGTAGCAAAATCATTGTAACATACCACTTTAGGGTTTTTTTTTTTTCACAAATTGAAGGAGCCAGAGCTCTGTGCCCTCTATGCTAGACATATTTTATAACACTTATAGCACAACAGAATGATACTTAGCATGGTGATGATTCTAAATAGTTTATTTGCATGATTGATTATTATTGACTAAAATGTCCATGAATAGGGATGAGACTTTGCTCACTATGGCAGGCCCAGTGGACAGGGACTCAATAAACAGAGGCCAAATAGATGAACGAATCAAGATGTCATGTGGCAGGCCCTACTGGCATTCGCAGCTCCCTGGGAGGTCACCCGTGGATCACCGGTGGGCTCTGTGCTTCCCGCTGTCTGAGCCGCGGAGGTGACATGGCAGAGTGAAGCTGGGCCTTCACACCATTCTGGCTCTTTCAGGTTCAACTGAGGCCTGAGATGGTGGCAGCTCTCCCAGGTAAATCAGAGCTGTGACAGAAGATAGGAAGACAAGATTTTTGCATGCAAATCTGTGATGACCCTGGTCTCAGAACACCTTGGGATCTGCCAAATCTTTAGCCTTTTCTAAAGCAAAGTTGAGCTGAAGTGAAACTTCTGGGAGATGCTGGGGCTTTGTAGCTTGCCCCATTCACTTCCTCAGAAGCCTTTTATGCCAGGGAAGAATGAGAGAGATCACTGCGCCTCCTGCTCCCAGGCCCCAAGGTAGCCTTCAGAGGAAAATCCCGGGGCCATGCATGATAGCACTGTGGGGGTGGGGAGAAAGAATATGGTTCCCACGGCAGATCCCAGTCATAGAGACTTTAGTAGTGTCTCAATTCTGTCTAGGAATGTGGGAAGGAGGGGCGGGGCTCACTCTGTCAAAATACTACTTTCAGGCCTTGATTTTAAGAGAGGCACGGAGAGCAGGCTTATGAGGTGGTAATGGCTTTCTCCTGGTGGGTGGAGAAGCCTGGCCCTGGGCCACCATTCCTGTTAGGGTGTTGCAGGAGATGTTTGTTCAGCTGTCCCCTTAGTACCTGGAAAGCATTCCATGTTTGTCTGGTAGAGTCCTGGACATCTCATTTCTCTGTGAACCCCTACAAAGCAATTCTCACCTTATGGAACATTCTTTTTTTTTTCTTTTCTTTTTGATGGCACTGGGGATTGAACCCAGGGACATTCTACCACTGAGCTATACCCCCAGCTCTATTTTATTTTGAAACGAGTTCTTGTGAAGTTACTGGGTGCTGTCCTTCAACTTGCCATCTACCAGTCTCAGCCACCCAAGTACTGGGGTTACAGGTGTGCATCACTGCACCGGGCTTGGGAGATTCCTGTTAAAGATATTTATTATAGATTTTATTGGTTAAAAAGAACATGTAGATGGCCCCTGTCTTGGTCAACATTCTCAGTGCAGTGGTATAAAACAACTGACCACACAATTTAGAGCAAGGAAGATTTGTTTATTCATAGTTTTTAGAGATTTCAGAGTGTCAAGCAGAGCTCAGGGCATGGGGGTGGAAACCAGAGAGAGGGAGAACATGGGCTCTGCTCTCACATCGTGGAGGCCTGAAGCAAGAAAGAGAGAAGGTGGGGGAGAGAGCTTATATACTCCCCAAGGCCACACCCCCAGGGACTCCTCCTTAACAACCAAGCCCGTTTCCAACACTGCTACCTTGTTTCCATGAGGGGAAGAGGGGGACATTCTAAATCCAAACCATTACAGCACCCAATTTACAAATAATATGATACTGAATGCATTTACTGATTTTTGCCAAAATCTCTAAACTGCTTAATATTCTCACACTGTTAAAACAAGTTGGTTGAAAAAAGTCCAAGATGATTTACACTTGTGACAGAGGTAGCCTGGTTATTTTACGTAACATCTTGTTATAGTAGTTCCCAAATTATAGGTCACAGACCAATAGCAAGGTGCAGTGAGTTGGGGAGATGGTTTGGGGCACTGGGTAATGTGTCACACTCCAAGCAAGGGCTGGCAGTATTTGCAGGAGGGGAGCTGGTGGGCACATTCCTGCTGGGCTTTTCCAAAGCAAGGTCGGAGGCATGGAACTGAGGGAGCCAATGGTGGGAACTCAGTGCATGTGAGATCGGTGTTACATGAGAGAGTTAGCCAGGCAGCTAAGTGCATCCAGGAGGGAAGACGGACCATGGGAATAAGTAGCATCCCCAGGGTAAAAGGCAGTGCAACTGGACAGATGGCAGGGCATGGGTAGAAAGAGGAATTCTAGGATTTGACACAGAGAAATTCTTTTTAATCTACTTTTATTAGTGCATTATAATTATACATCATAGGTTCAAAGTGATACAAACATATATGCACACAGTACTTGGTGTGTTTCCCTCCAGATCCCACCCAGCAACTCCCCTCACCCCCTGTATTTTAGTAAGATTGGTAGTAATACCTTCATATGTGGACATGGCATTATTTGAACTGTTTCCTTCATCAATTCTGTTTTTCCCCTTCCTATTTCCCTCCCCCAATCCCCTTCCATTATTCTACTGGTCTCTCTCCTCATTTATCTGAAGTCCCTTTTTCTTTCCTACTTTCTCTCCAGCTTCCACCTATGAGAGAAAACATGCAACCCTTGGTTTTACAAGACTGGCTGATTAACATGGGAGGAAATAAGAAGACAGAATATAATTACAAAGTAAAACAGTGTTTTTGAAAAATATAATTTAGAAAAGTATGTCTTCCTAGAGGAGAAACAGTTAGAACAAACACAAATTCAATGGACACAAACAGTAAGAAAGGGTTATCAGGAACCTAGGAGTAGAATGGTGGGGGTGGGAGTGCTGCCTTCTATGTGTTGGTCATGGAAGGCCTCACTGAAGAAGGGACATTTGAACAGACACCAGAATGAGAGTAGGGGCCGTGAAGTTCTCGGGAGGAAGAGTAGGGCAGGCAGAGGAAACCAACAAGGTCCCTGTTGAGGGACAGAGACAGTGTTGCTGGAGCAGAATGATGGAGGGAGAGGTGGAAGGAGATGAAGCCAGGTAAAGTGCAGAGAGCATCCTAATAACTTGTACTTTGACTCCCTGGGAAGCTGCTGGGGAGGCTTGGAGCACAGGAGCAATGGAATATAGCTTATGTTTTGTTTTATTATCATTATGTATTTGTTTTATGTGGCACTAGGGATTGCACCCAGGGGTGCTCCACCACTGACCTACATCCCCAGTCTTTTTTATTTTTAATTTTGAGACAGAGTCTCACTGAGTTGCCTAGGCTGGCCTTGAACTTGTGATCCTCCTGCCTCAGCCACCTGAGAAGCTGGGATTATAGGCATGACCTCTGAGCCTAGCTGAGTTTATGTTTTTTTAATGTGCTTTTATTGGTGCATTATAGTCTCACATCACAACGGAAATCAAATTGACATTAACTTACATGCACGCAGCACTTGGTGCCCCTCTCCCCTCCTCCCCAACACATAGAACTAAGACTGACATTGGTATATTCTCATATGTTAATATGGTCTATGGTAGAAATTCCCTTAATGAACTTCATTATTCCCCTTCCCCTTCCCTTAGATCAGTTCCCTGACTTCACTGAGGCTTCTCCACTGTTGAATGGAGGCCCTTTTGTATCCTCCTTGCTCCCTAGCTTGCGCATATTAGAGAAGACATATGACCCTTCTCTTTCTGTGATTGGCTGAGGAGTTTATGTTTTAAAAGAGTCTTTTAGGACCACCTCCTCATCACTACTGTGCTTCAGTTATAGCCTCAATTGACAGCCATTGGGTTGTTGAATAAGGCTGTGATTTTTCAACTTGGTAGACTTAAAAAAATAAGAGCATGTTCTTGGTTCAGAAACCTTAGAGATTCTAGATTGGTAGGTCTGAAGTGAGTCTTAGGAGTCTGTACTGAAGATTTTTTGTGTGTACGTGGGTGGTACTGGGGATTAAACTCAGGGGCATTCTACACTAGTCCTGCTCTTCAGAAATACTTGAAGAGAATGAGGGAAGAGAAAAATATAAAGGAAAGCCACCACCTTCAGACACTAAGCCATACCTTGATGACTGTAGATTCAAATTAAATGTAGCCCTTGGTACTATCCCTTCCTCAAGTTCAGAGTCACTGTTGCTGCCATTAGCTTTCTTGTGGCCCTAGGGCTAAAGGCTGTTGGGAAAACACTTGAAGTCCACACTTTTCTGAAGGAGCAGGCAGGACCAAATTGGATAGTTGTCAATGGTCCAGGTTGGAGGTGTGAGACCCAGGGCGCTAGTCTCAGCCAGAAATTGCTGCAGAGAGCTGGAGGGAAGAGCCAAAGGAAGGAACAAAATCCAAGTCCAACGAGCTGCACAGATCAGCAATGAGAGTTGGAAGCATGAGTACTGAGGGGCCAGAGCTGGTTTAGTAGGAAATGTGATCTGTAAACAAGCAGAGATTCCTGATGTGTGACATTCACACTATTGGCAGAGCCTGGTTTGCTATTACAGGCTAATGGATGTGCTTGTTTTTCTGAAACCCATAGGGTAAAAATGGATATACATGTAATGGGATAAACAGTGGGCCAGGAGTTGAGGGTTCTGAGTTCTAGTCCTAGCTATATCCCCACTGCACTGTGGGACCTCAGTCAAATGACCATTGTCCCTGTCTAGACAATGAAGGATAAGACAACTGGACCCTACAGGCACTTCCATTTGAAACACACTGGACTCCCTGGATGAGTCCTCCTGTGCTCACTCCTACTTTAAATTTCCTTGGATTTCCACAGTCAAATTTTCCCATTGAAATGAGGTCTCAGTGAATAAACAAATCAAAGCAAACATATAGCAAATACCCTGGACCACAGAGGATGGCTGTGCTGCTCTGAAGAGAAGAGAGTAGCATCGTCCACCGTCCAGAGGCAATTTGGAGTTTAGGATGCTTCTGATATGCAGGGAGGCCCACTCTTGGAGCTGGAGATTATATGATCCTCAGTGACACAGAGAAAAGGATACAAAACCCTGGAGGCTCCTACCTAAGGCAGCAGGTAGCAGTAGAGAAGGGACTGTGGGGGCCCAGAGGAAGTAGAGGTTGCAGGTGAAGATGTGACCCCACACAGCTGCAGATGTGCGCGCATCTCGCACAGTCACAGACATCTATATAGTTAAGTAAGTATGACTAGGCAATGTGGAAAATACATGCATACGTCGGTGTGGATGTGCACCATTTTGCCCGAAACCCTATATAAGGGATGGGTCTGTGAATAAAGTTGCTGTCTTTTTCTCCTCCAGATGGTGACTTCATGTGTGTTCTACTCACTGGGGATCTCACCATCGAAACTTCCCCTGCAAAGGTAGCTGGCCCTCGATAGTGCCCCTGACTATAGGGTCCCTGACAATTGGCATAGCCGGCAGGATGAGGTGAGTGCCCCCAGCACCCCTCTGGAGGAGCAGCCCCAGTAGGAACAACCCTGAGTGGAGGAGATGTGGCTCTGGCATCCCTATGGTTCCCAGTAGCAGAGAATCTTGCTACATGAACCCAGCTAGAGGATTGGGATGATGTTTGTCCCCAGCTGGAAGAAGTCTGGAAGACTTTAAAGGTGCTGGAACAGCAATAGCCAAGCCCTTGGCACTGCTGGAATGGGTTTCAGAGGGCAGAAGAGGCAGCCAGTACAAGCAGAGCCCAGAGGTCCCTCACCCAACCCCATGCTGAGCAGTTTAAAGGGACCATGACCCCCAGGAGCACTGAGGGAGACAGGGAGGCTGCTGGCACTGACCACAGGAAGGCAGGGCTGGGGCTTTGTGGGAGGTCACCCCCAGAGCAGCCCCAGGATGAGTGCACCATGCAGCTGTTGGATTCGGTGAAACAGCTGTAGCGACAGCTCCTCGACACCATCACTGCCTGTGAGACAAGGATAGAACACCAGCGAGTTGCCAGAGACAGATAGATGTGAGTAAATAGACATGCCCCTGTGCTCCATATTCCTAAGCAGTATGAATGTATATATCCTCAATAGCTGAGTATATCCTAGGGGTGGACATGTTACAGGAATTGACTGTGAAGAGAACTACTGGAGAATTCCAGCTATGGGTGTGTGTAGTAAAGACTATTACTAGAGGACGTCCCCGTCATGCTCCCTTACAACTCCCCCAAGCCAGGAGAATTCTGAATGTATGCCAGTACAAGTTACCAGAGGGGCATGAGGAAATTGAACAAATAATACTAAAGTTAGAAGAGGCAAGTGTAATCCTCCTGACTCAGCCCTTTTAACTCTCCCGTGTGGCCAGTGTGAAAACCTGATAGTTCCTGGCTCATGAAAGTAGACTATTGGGAGTTAAATAAAGTGACATTGCGTGCAGTGGTACCCAAAACTTCAGTTGGTGGATTGTCTGTCATGTGAACTGGGACAGTTCCATTATGTTGTAGACTTGGCAAATGCCTTTTTCTTTATTGATATTAATCCAGAAAGCCAAGAACAGTTTGCTTTTACCTGGGAAGGGTGCCAATGGACCTTTTTGGTATTGCTCCAGGAATGCCTACATTGTCCCATCTTTGTCACGGTCTCATGGTTGCACAGGATTTAGCTTACTGGAGGAAGCCTGAGACTGTATGGTTGTGTCTGATGGCACAGGAATTAGCCTCTTGGAGGAAGCCTGAGACTGTGTGGTTGTATCATCATATTGATGATGTTATGCTAACCTCGTATTCTTTTGCATAGTTAGAAGCAGCAGTCTCTGAGCTGTTCTTCAGGAATGGGGGTGGGCTGTCAATGAGGACAAGGTCCAGGAACCTGAGTATTCTGTCACATTATTGGAAGTTGTCTGGTTGGGTAAGACAAATATGGTACCCTAAGCAGTGATAGACAAGATACAAGCCTATCCTTGACTGTAAATGGTCAGTTACAGATATATCTGGATAGGAATACTCTGATTGGATTTTGGTCATAGCTATGGAGAGGGGCAGAGGCATATGCTTACCTCTTAGCTTGTGAATCCATTACAGGTACTGGGTCAGTGATGGTGCAGGCCACCTACCCTATTGAAGGTTGGCTGAGGTCCTAGACTTGGACCCCCAGACAGGGATATCCCAAATACCTAGTCTGACAAAGTGGGGTGCATACTTAGAAAAATGAGCACAGTTTTCTAGTAGCTCTTTGTCTGAACAGTTACATACTTTTCCGGGGCCACTATAGTTCCGAGTGACAGGCTCCTTGGAACCCACAGAAATGGGAAGCGCCCCAAGTCCCTATGTGAAAGGAAAAGCTTTGTTGGTGCCAGTGCATTTGTGAGCAACAGGCCCCTCAGAACCCATGGAAGTGGGAGATGCTCCAAGTCCCTGTGAGGAAGGGAAAGCCCCAATACCTGAAGAGGCATGGTATACTGATGGCTCCTGTCATGGGCAGCCACCCACATGAGAGGCTGTGGCCTAACAGGCATCCAGAGAAACATTTTGATACCAGACCAGTACCAGACTCTCCCATCAATGGACCAAGCTCCAGGTGGTCTGCTTAGTCTTCATGAAGGAGAATAGGCCCTTGCATGTCTGTACAGACAACTGAGCAGTCTACTGGGGACTAAGCTGTGGCTTCCCCAATGGACAGCACAAGATTGGTTGCCCCATTGTGGGGCAAGGATAGGTGGGGGGACCTGTGGAAATAGGGCCTCTGGGAAGGAGCTATAATATATCATGTTCCAGGCCATAGGCCTTGGCAGGCCTCTGGTAATGCTGCTGCTGCTGCTTTAGTGAAAGTTCAGGCTCTCTGACTGCCCCAGGAGCCCTTGTCAGTAGCACTGTGGTTACATAAGAGGTTAGGACCAGTAGGTGTCCACACTATGGGGCTCGTAGCCCAGCAGTGGTGGGCTCAAGTGCAAGATGCTGTATGGCAGTGTACTTGGTGTGCAGAACACCACCCACAGATATGTAGGGTTCCTACAACCATGAGACAGGTACTCAACCTTCATAAGAATGGCAGGTTGACTATATTGGCCCACTGCCAAAGGATCAAGGACTCTGGTATATTATTATGGCCATGGATACAGTCACAGGTTTGGGTTTTGCCTACCCTGTAGTGAAGGCCAACCAGCGACATACTGTAGCTGCCCTTAAACAGTTGTCAGTGGCCTATGGTCAGCCCTTGGCAGTGGCAAGTGGCAGAGGTACTCATTTTACAGGCCAACAGATACAGACCTGAGCTAAAGACAATGACATACAGTGGCAGTTACATGTTCTCTACCAGCCCCAACCAATGGAATAATTGCACAAGTGCCCATGGCAGTGTGGCTTTTAAATGAGCAACCTCACCACACTGGGCAGGCCCCCTTAGATAAGGTAGTAGCAGGAATGCCCCACACTTTGAAAGTAACAGAAAGCTCTAAAGAACCCCAGTTGCAAACAGAGGTGGGAGGAGGAGCCCTCTTACTCCCTGCACCTAAACCCTTGGCCCCGAAGTGGCAAGATGTCTGGGAGTGGCCCTGGTGTGTGCAAGTGTCTTAGGAGCCATGGATTGTACTACTCAAGCTTTGGGGCCAGTACAGAAGATCCAGTTACAACTGGACCCTTGATAGCTGCCTGGCCCTGCCCGGTATATGCCACGTTTCCCTTACGGGTGGAAGACATGATTTTGAAAGGTATGCAAGTCATAAGACTATAGCCTATTTCATTATATACTGTGGAGGATGTTCTCAACACTTCACCTCCTACCCGGGGTGCGTTGGTGTGGTACCATCACCCTGGAGCAGCCACTATTCCAACCACTGTTCCTTCACAAGTCAAACATGTTGTCTGCATCCTCCCGGAAGGGAAAGACTTACCTATGATGATCTTTCTTTCTGCCCTGTCCTACTGTCTAGGTTAACAACAGGGAATAATCCACTTTTCAGGGCACACACCTTTTCAAGACTGCACAATACCTCCTATTTCTGGGTCTGCACTGAGTTACCAGTGGAAGCAGCTGAAGGTCTCCTGTGATGAATTGCCCCCCTGTTATTGCAGACAACTGTAGTACCTTATAAGCCTGAAACCACAGCAGCCCAGAATGGGATGAATGACACCATGTAATAGAGGACTTGCTCCCCCTTGTTTGGATATGCTATAGAAAATGTGTGGGGGTTGGTTAACAGGGGAACATGTAGAGCTTGCAAGCATAGCACCTTTTTGTATAGAACAGGTGGTCCGATCTGCAACCAATCGAATTGCTGGATGGTTGATCCAAGAACTTGATTGTTCTAGGGGTGGTACTACAGATGTAGAACTACAGGTAGAAGCCTTAGCCCAACATGCCCCCATCAGGCTCTTTCCCTTTTAATGGACGAAACCACCCAGATGCAGAAAGTGGTTTTACAGACTAGAATGGCTTTAGATAAGCTCACTGCTGCTGAGGGTGAAATGTGTGCTCTTCTTCATGTAGAACGCTATGTATATATTCCAGACCACCACCAGCAGGTACAGAAAGCTTTAGCGGAAATTAATGTGGAGGTACAGGCTATTCAGGCTTTACAGGAGGACCCGCTTACAACCTGGTGGAACTCACTGGGCTCCTCCTGGAGATCGGTATTGGCTATCCTCGTCTGTGTTGCTGAAAGACTAATAGTCACTTGTTGCACCCTCTATTGCTGTTGTGGTATTTGGGCCCAATGCAATGCTCTCTGGGTCAAGTTGCGCACTGCTACCATATAGGTGGTGGAGTGGGGGGCTAAGAGGAAGTACAGGCCAGTGGTGAAGACATGAGCCCATGTAGCCACAGATGTGTACACATCTTGTGCAGTTGTGGATGTGTATATAGTTATATAAGTATGACTAGGCAAAATATAACATGCATGTGCATGTCAGTCACACTGGCATGGATGTGTGCCATTTTGTCCGGAACTCTGTATAAGGGACAGGTCTATGAATAAAATTGCTGTTTGTTCTCCTCCAGATGGCAATTGCATATGTGCTCTCACTGGGGATCTCACTGCCGAAACCTCCCCTGTAACCATAGCTGGCCAACAATAGGGCCCCTAACAGGGCCTGAGAAATTGTCTAGATTGGAAAAGCAAAGTTATAGCTCCTGAGCCAGTGTCACGGCCCAATCTGAGGGATGAGGTGGGGCTGAAAATGGGAGCTGGCATCCAGATCAGAAGCTGGGGAAGTGGGGAGTGGAGCAAAATAATAGAGGAAGTAGGGCTCTCAATCCCAACAGCTAGTTCAAAACTAAGATGAGATGCACTGGTGCTGAAATCTAGGTAACACATAGGACCATGCAGAACTGAGAGAAGAGGTTGTTTCTCAAGGAACTTGTGAATCTACTAGTTCAGTCTTGTTGTTAGTCTAGTGTGGCTGGGGTAGGAGGGACCCTTCTCTCCAATCACTCTGGACTTTTGGCATTTGGAAAGGTAGAAATGGAATCACATTCATCTGTATGGAAACCACTGAAGCAAGTGAAAGAGATGGAGTGTCCCAATGTATTCTGGTACAACTCGATAATCCCTCCCCAATTCCTGTGATGTTTAGACTTCAGGTGGGGCATGTGCCCTTGGTCTCAGCTTAATCTATCTTATGATACTGTTGGTCACTCTGTCTCAATATATGTCTGATTGTTAGGTCCCTTTCCCTCCATTTTGACCTCTTTGATAAAGATAAAACACCAATGGCCAAGGTCAGATGCCCCTCCTCTCCACCAGGACTGCCCCTCTAATAGGGATCAAAGTAGACACCTTAGATCCATGATTAGACATTAATCCACATAGAGAAAGGAAAAGGAACCCACAGCTTTTAAGCTGAGTGTTTCAATATATCCTTGTTTAATTAGAAGCCATTAAAGTACTAAAGAATGGTATAATTATTATTTTATGATTAGCAGTAGTGCCTATGGTAAGGAATTTACATGCCTCACATTTATTCTCCACATTGTCAGTTAATATGACATAGGTATACTTAATATATCAGTTTTACAGCTGAAGAAACTGAAGCTCAGAAACGTTAAGCAATTTGATTAAAGTTATGAAACAATAAATTAAAACACAGCCTCTCAGATTCCAGCATTCATCTTCCACAGTTCAGAGAGTTTGAGTGTTTGTCTGCAATCACACAGCTAATAAGAACTGAGATTCAACCCAGATCTGAATTAGAAGTCCTTGCCTTCTGCTAAGAGATGAGAGAATACTCCTCCTCCAATATGGTTGCCTTTTGGTGGGAGGAGAGGGGGATTAGGAATCATTTTCATTGCCCCTGTCTTAGTCACAAACGATGAATAGTGTCCTCTCCAAAATTCATGCCTGAACTTAATGCCCACTGCAATGGTATTAAGAGGTGTGGCCTTTGGGGGTGAAGAACTGCTAAATATGGGATAGCACCCTCATAAAAAGGCTCTGGATTAGAAGTAGTGACTTCTTGCTCACTCTCCTTCTGCCATGTGAGGACATTGCCTCTGTCCCCTCCAGAGGACAAAGCAAAAAGCAGAGAGCATCTCTCATCAGACACTGAAGGCCAGCACTTGATCTTGGACTTCTCAGTCTCTAGAACATTAAGAAATAGACTTCTGTTCTTTATAAATTTCTCAGTCTCAGTTACTTTGTTATAGCAGCACAGACTGATCAAGGGGCTACTGAGGAATAGAGATTGGCAGGTCTGAGCATCACTCCTGGGTTCTCTCCATAGTGCCATGCCTTTTCCAGCTGGAATTGCCCATTCCACTGCATCTGACCCAGCCCGGGTGTCCTTTATCCAGTCCTGTCAGTCTTTGACCCCTCACCATGATCAGCCAGCTTGCCTGTGTGTTTTGAGCACCTCTGCTTTCCATGGCCTCCTGCTCTGTTGCCAGTGTTGGTGCTGCCTCTCTACCCTGCTCTTCTCCACTATCGACAGAGGCTTTCATTGTTTTAGTCTCACTGTATGTGTCTCCTGTTGTGAGTTCCTTAGGAAAAAACCTAATTGATATTAAAAAATTAGAACTTGGAGAGGAGGGTGGAGATAGATAATTTACCTAGGATAGCATATGCAAAAATGAGCATATAATTACTGTTTTAAAATAAGGTGTCAGGAAGCAAGATTGATTTAAACCTGACATCTGTTTACACACAGTGATCTGTCACCGGATGCATATGTAGGATCAAAGGAGCTATGTTCCGTCACCATGACAGCTTGGCTTGGTTATGGAAACTTGGCTCCACGTGCTTCAAGGGACAGCAAGACACCTTCCAAATCATGGGCTGTATATTTACTCTCACTTTCTATCTCAATCACCATTTTCCACATACCTACTATGTGTCTGATACTATCCTAGGTACCTGCAATAAGCCTCAGGCAGTTTGAGGTGATGGGAAAGAGTATGACAGAGAAGTTAAAGGCACGGGCTTTGGAGGTACAATGATTTGATTCCGAATTCTATCTGTGTCACCTCCTGACACAGTCTTCTTCTTTTTCTTGATAGTGGCAAGTCGCTCCAACTATTAAACCCTCAAATTCCTCATCTATTAAGTAGAGGTTAAAAACAAAATTTTACTTACAGAGAACTGGTAGATTAAAGTGAACTAAAAAAAAAAAACTCTACGACAAACAGAAACTGAAAGACTTTATGTCTTCCAAACCAGCACTAGAGAAAATACTCAAAGAAATTAATTACAAAGAAGAAATAATAAAGAAACACCAGAACCAGAGAAACAATGGTTTCTATCAAACGAACAACTAGGCAAAGAACAAACACTACCTCAAACAGAAATTAAAACTCAAAATATTAGGAATTAAAACTCATCTCTCAATCACGCTGAATATAAATGGCCTCAACTCCAGAATCAGAAGACATAAGGTGGCAAAATGGATTAAAAATCACAATCCATCTATATGCTGCCTGCAAGAAACACACTTTACAAGTAAAGATACTCACAAACTAAAGGTGAAGCGATGGAGCAAGGTAATCCATGCTAATGGAACTCAAAAACAAGCAGGAGTAGCAACCATGATATCAGACAAATTAGACTTAAAACCTAAACTTATCAGAAGAGACAAAGCAGGTCAGTTTTTACTAGTAAAAGGAACAGTCCAGCAAGAGGATATGATAGTCAACATTTATGCCCCAAACATAGATGCAACCACTTTCATAAAAGAAATTCTTCTTGACATTAAGTCACACATAGATCCCAATACAATAGTATTGGGAGACTTCAACACCCCTCTCACACCACTAGATCAATCTTCAAGACAAAAGGTCAGTAACGATGTTGTAGACATAAGGAACACCGTAAAACAAATGGACTTACTAGACACATACAGAATATTTCACCCAACTACAGCTGAATTCACATTTTTTTCAGCTGCTTATGGAAGTGTTTCTAAAATAGACCATATCCTAGGCCACAAAGTGAGTACTAGCGAATTCAAAAAATGTGATATAATCCCCTGCATCTTTTCAGACATAATGGAATGAAACTAGAAATCAACTATAAGAAGACCCAGAGAAACCTCATAAACTCGTGGAGACTGAACACCACACTGCTGAATGAGGAATGGGTCACAGAAGAAATAAGGGGAGAATGTAAGAAATTCCTAGAAACAAACAAAACAGAGACACAACATATCATAATCTCAGGAACACTCTGAAGGCAGCATTAAGAGGAAAATTCATAGCACTGAGTGCCCACATAAGAAGAACAGAAAATCACCAAATAAATAACCTAATGACACACCTCAAAGCTCTTGAAAAACAGGAACAGTCTAACCCCAAAGCAAGTGGAAGACAGGAAATTATTAAAATCAGAGCATAAATCAATGAAGTAGAGAATAAAAACCAATACAAAAGATCAACAAAACCAAAAGCTGGTTCTTTGAAAAAATAAACAAGACAGATAAACCACTAGCCAACCTAACCAAAAGAAAGAAAGAAATCAACCCAAATTACTAAAATAAGAGATGAAAAAGGTGATATTACCACTGACAGTACGGAAATCCAGAGGATTATCAGAAACTACTTTGAAAAACTATACTCCAACAAAATGGAAAACCTAGAAGAAATTGACAAATTTCTAGACACATGCAACCTTCCTTAGTTGAATCAAGAAGATATAGAAAATTTAAACCAACCAATAGCAATCAAAGAGATTGAAGCAGCAATAAAGAGTCTACCATCCAGAATGTCCCTGGGTTCAATCCCAGTACCGCAAAAAAAAAAAAAAAAAAGAATCTACCATCAAAGAAAAACCCAGGACCAGATGGTTTCTCAGGTGAATTTTGTAAAAATTTTATAGAAGAACTAATCCCAATAGTCCTCAATCTATTCCATGAAATAGAAAGAAACGGGACTCTCCCAAATACATTCTATGAAGCCAACATCACAATAATACCAAAACCAAATAAAGACAGCTCAAGAAAAGATAAGTACAGGCCAATATCATTGATGAACTTAGACACAAAACTTCTAAACAAAATACTAGCAATGTGCATTCAAAACCACATCAAGAAAATCATACACCATGACCAAGTTGGGTTCATCCCAGGGATGCAAGGCTGGTTCAACATATGAAAAACAATCCATGTAATCCATCACATAAACAGAACTAAAGACAAAAATCACATGATCATTTCAATAGACACTGAAAAAGCATTTGACAAAATCCAACACCCATTCATGATTAAAAAAAAAAACACTGCAGAAAATTGGAATAGAAGGAACATACCTCAACATCATGAAGGCAAATAGGCCCACAGCTAACATCATGTTGAATGGGGAAAAACTATGAGAGTTCCCCTTAAAAACAGGAACAAGACAATGATGTCCACTGTCACCACTCCTTGTCAATATAATACTAGAGACTCTAGCCAGAGCAATAAGGCAAGAGAAGGAAATCAAAGGAGTAGGAACTCTAATACACTGTTGCAATCCCACTGTTGGTGGGATTGCAAATTAGTGCAACCACTTTGGAAAACAGTGTGGAGGATCCTCAGAAGACTGGGAATGAACCTACTATTTGACCCAGCTATACCACTTCTAAGTATCTACCCAAAAGAATGGAAACCAAACTACCAGAGTAATGCATGAATATCTGTTTATAGCTGCACAATTCACAAATGCCAAACTATGGAACCAGCCAAGATGTCCATCAACAGATGAATGAATTACAAAACTATGGGATATATACACAATGGAATTTTACACAGCCATAAAGGAGAACAAAATTAGGTCATTTGAAGGGAAATGGATGGAATTAGAGAACATTATGTTTAGTGAGATTAGTTAGTAACAATAAGTGAAAAGTCAGATGCTCTCCCTAATATTTGGAAGCTAGGGAGAATAGGTCATAGGAGGGAGTTCAGACAAAGATTGAGAAAACCTTAGATGAGTAAAGAAGGCGACCTAACTGAGGGAGATAGGAGGAGGGAAGAGGGAAAAACCCTAATGCACAGGATGTACATACACGAACTTATCAAAGTCAACTACTATGCTGAGCACAAGAAGGAGAGGAAGGAGGGAAGGGTGAGGGAATGGGGGTGGGAACTGGGGGAGGGCTAATTGACCAATGTGTACATGTATACTTCTACAACCCTGAAACCCATCAAGATGTATGATTACAATGCGCCAATAAATTAATAAAAAATAAAGTGAATTGACCCAGGGTCAGGACAGAGTGTTTGATGGATGCTGGTTATGGATATTATTAATATAAAGCAGAGTTTTGATTCCAAAACACTTGGGAAGAGAAAGAAGATTCACAATAATGAATAATCCTCTGTATGCTGGGTGAAGATCAGATCCCGTAGGAATTCAGAACTTGGGAGAGCAGCTCTAAGGGTAGGATACAGGAAGACTTACGTGTTGAGAGGAGACTTGAACAGGGCCCTTAGCAAGTTTTTGTGTAGAACTAAAATGAAACTCATGAGAAGTGGGCCCCACATTAAAGACATCTACCAGGTAAGCCTTTCCAAGTGTTCTCCATGCACTTTTTTTTTTTTGGTACTGGGGATTGAACCCAGGGGTTTTCTACCTCTGAGCTCCACCCCCAGCCCTTTTGGTTTTTTATTTTAAAACAAGGTCTTGCTAAGTTGCCCAGGGTCTCCCTAAATTGCTGAGGCTGGCCTCTAACCCATAGTCCTCCCGACTCAGCCTCCTAAGTATTGGGATTATAGGTGTGTGCCACCATGCCTAGCTCCATGCACATTCTAAGCCTATGTGGCTCCTCCTCTGGGAGTCTCCCTTTCTCTCTCCGTCAATCCTCAGTACACCTTTCCTTATTCTCATAATTTGGACCTCACTCTACATCAGCACTCAATTGCTTTCTATTGTTTTGTAACTTTTTTTGTGGATGGTTTTTCATTTTACTTTCTTATACTTTATGTTTTCAAACCAAAATTATGTAAATGCACATTTTAAAAAGCCAACATATCTACATGGTATGTTATGTAAGACAGCATTTTCTCATACCCTCCTATCCTCTTTCCTTTTTCCAGAGGCAGACCTTCTACCTTCTAGCTGATCATGGTATCACTGACTTCCCTTTCTCTAAAACACCTGGTTGTATCACCTCTTCTAGATTTGTTGGCTTTGTCTTTATTCCTTGATTTCCCTTTGTACCATGAGGAGGAGGAATTTAAGCTCTTTCTCCCTGATCCCTATGGCTGTATACATATGCATACTTCATGTCCTTCCCATCCTTCCAATATATAATTTGTCATAACTTTGGTTACATCAATATTAGAGTTTAAATTTTTATGATTATATGTAATGGTTAATTTTATAAGTCAACTTGTCTAAGCTATGTTACCCAGATAGTTGCTCAAGCACTAGTTTTTTTTTTTTAACTGTGAAGGCATACTTAAATGAGATTAATACTTAAATCAGTAGACTCTAAGTAAAGCAGATTACTCTCCATACTGTGCATGGGTGGGCCTCATCTAATTAGTTGCAGGCCTTAACAGAAAAAGACTAAGATCTCCCTAAAAAAAGGAAATTCTGCCTGCAGACTGCTTTGACACTTGAGCTTCATTGCTAATTCTTCTCTGGGTCTATAAGATGCTAGCCTGCCCTGCAGATTTTGGACTTGCCAACCCCTACTATTGTGTGAGCCAAATCCTCAAAATAAATTTCTCTATCTATATGAATTCTACTAGTTCTGTTTCCCTGGAGAACCCTGACTCATATGCTATGCAAACAGTATTCACAGCTGAGCCATGAAAATAAACAATTATTTTTTATTTTTCTGCCCAATTCCTTCTTTTTCCTAGAAGTAATAGTTGCTTATTTTGTTGTTGATGTTTGCAGAGTTTCCTAGTTACTTGTCACTAATTTTATCCCAATCTCTACTGATTGTCTAATTCTCCCTCAAGACGGGCAGATGCATGATGTATTCTCTTGATTTCATCTTCCTAAAGTAGTCTCTAACAATCAGGCTGGCTTTATGGGCAAGTGGTGCAGCTACACAGGGCCCGATCCTTGGGTTAATGCTCTCTTCTCACCATCCTTAAATTCGTAGTAATTTTTTTAACAAGAAGTCCCTCATTTTCATTTGACACTGTGTCCTGCAAATTTTGTAGTCATTCTGTCTAACAGTTTTCCAATGAGCTCTAATCTGGACAGGTGCACATGAGTCATCCTGGTAAGATCTAGGTATCTTCCCTTACCAATAATACAGTTTGCTTTTCCCCCTAACTTAATGTTGGTTCTCCTGTCCCCTCATCAAAATAAAAGCTGCTTGAAAGCAAGAGTATGTGTTCTCATTTTTATTTCCCAAACACACTTAGCAAAGTGCCTCGAGCATGGAGATGTGTGTGTGTGTGTGTGTGATCAAGGTGAGCTATTTAAATAGAAGAGAAGGAAGGATGTGGTAAGGCATTTCAGGAAGGAATGAATGAAGGAAATATGAAAAATGAGGGAGGTGGGACTGTGTCTTTGGTGGATGGCACGCAGTGGGGAAAGCAGCATGTCTGTGTCAAAAAAGGGCACATTAGAACCAGTGGGAAATGGTGTTGAAAACGATGGCAGCCAAATCGTAGAGAGGCTTGAATGCCAGGCTAGGAATTTTCTACAGACTTGTAGGCCTCTGAGGACTTATTTCCCCATCTAATGACATCTGATATGTGTAGTTAGAGCAACTCCAGCTGGGCAGAATTTCACACTTCCCTTTTCTTGGCACTGAAATAGGTGAGTGTAGTAGGATGGGTGGGGGATCAGCCTAGCAACTGAAAGCAGGGAGCTCAGGAGAGAGTGTTTCCTGTGAATTAGAAAACCCAGCCCAGTGCAGAAGCAGAAGCGAAACCATTAGGCCCCTGGAAGAGAGCCAGGGAGGTCTGGATAATGCTACATCCAGGCAGAACAACCCCCAGCTGGCTGCTCTGTTATCACTAAATTCACACGATTAAAGATCAGCAATGATTAGCACCTCATCTGTGCCTATGATCTTATGGCAACCAGTACCAAGAGAGGTGGGCTTGCCCTCTGGAAATTTCCACACTGTGATGACTGTTTCTGGTGAATGCAAAGATGACTGGCTAATGGGACCTCTTACTCTCTGAACCTCAGCCGCCACTTGTGTGATGTGGAATCCTCAAGCTTTCTCCACATGTATGAAGAAATAAAAGCACCTTTCAAAATCCCTCATGATGGCATTCCAAAATGCATATTAGCAACCTAAAAGAAATATTTTTACAAGGTTTTGGAAATAACTGATATATGACAGAAATGCATCTACTCTCCATACAAAAAGCTGCGTGGAAATATGTTTATTGTGGTATTCTTCACAATAGTCAAAATCTGGAAACAACCCAAAAGTGTATCAACAGTAGGGATGAAACTATCTCGTGGTATTATTCTACTAGTAGATGGATGCAGATATATAAACGAATCAACCGCAACATGTAATAACATGAGTGAATCCCACAAACATAATATTGAGCAACAGAGACCAAAGTGTATGTACTACAAGGTTTCAATTATATAAGCTTCAAAAATAGTACAAGCTATTTTATGGCCTTAGAAGTCAGGCTACTAGTTCTCTTTCGGAGCAGTGGCCAAGAGGGGCAACTTCTGGAGTGCTGGCAATGTTCTATCTCTTCATCAGGGCACTTCTTACATTGGTTCGTTCACTTTGTAATAATCCACTTAAAATAAAACGGATAGACTGAAAGTTAAAGGATGGGAAAAGATGTACCTTGCAAAGTACAAGCATGAAAAGATGATGTGAATATCAGCTGTATTAATAGCAGATAAAATAGACCTCAGGATAGGAGCAGTATCAGAGATAAAAAGGGACATTTGATTATGACAACAGGATCAATTCATCAAGAAGTAATATTCCTCCATGAATATGTCCCTGATAAGATGGCTTTGAAGTACATGGCACAAACATATATAGAACTAAAGAGAAAAATATACAAAGCCACTTCCTTGGAGGTTTTTAAAAAATCAGTAATTGATGTAACAAGTGGAAAAGTTTTGGTAGGAATGTAGAAGATCTTACCAAACCGACTTAATTCATGGACTCACCCTGACTTACCCTACCACTGTGGAATACACTTAAAATGTAGATGGAACCTCAACCAAGACAGACATTTTGGCAATAAAAAAGGTTTTAATAAAATTTAAAAGAATGAAATCTAAAGGAGTATGGTTTATGAATATATAGTAGTAATTTAGAATTCAATAGCAGTAAGATAGCTAGGAAATCCTCGAATACTTGGAAACCAGGGCATTTCTAAATAAACCACGAGTCAAGCAAGTGTCACAAGGGAAGCTGGAAAATAACTTAAACTGAATAATTATAAAACCACAGCCTGCTAAATTTTACAGAGTGCAGCTAAAGCAGTGCTTAAGGGAAATTTATATCTTCAAATGCTTACATTAGGAAAAAAGGATGGTTTAAAAATCAATGCTAGCCGGGCACTGTGGCACATGCCTGTAATCCCAGTAATGGGGAGGCTGAGACAGGAGGATCACAAGTTCAAGGCCAGCCTCAGCAACTTAGCAAGGTCCTCCGCGACTTAATAAGACCCTGTTTCAAAATAAAAAATCAAGAGTTATCTTACGAGGATCGGCAGCAAGATGGCGACGGAATAGGAGCCCCTGAACGAGTCTGTCTCAAAACTGTCTCAGAAACGCCTCAGGGGCTCAGAACTAAACAACATCGCACAGACACAGAAACACCAAAACCCAAAATCCAGTAACCCAAGTACGAATACAAAGACACAGAGTCTACCAGCTTCAGAATTCCACAGAAAGCTGCAATTCTGTGTCGGCAAGATCGGTAAGGAGCCATCTTACCCCAGTCCCTACTGCCGGGGCTTACAGCCCCCAGTGCCACAGGCAGATCTGAAGGAGAAACCAGAATAGAATTCTGAGAGTGGTGGGGCCATCACAGCAGCAGATCGTGGGCTCCTGCCCAACCGAGCACCTCCCCCTCCACCGCGCTACAAGTCCGCGTGATCCCCAGCACCCTGCATCGGAGCCCTGCGTCAGCCAAGATCAGGGAGGCCTCCGCGGCCGGCGCCCTGTACCCCGAATCCCGAGCCCTGTGCCGTGCCCCACTCCCCATGTCCCGCCACCCTGCACAACCAGGTAGCCAGCTGCGCCCTCCCACGTGAGACCAGGGCGGCCCCGCCCCCTGCGCCCTGCCTAGGCCAGTAGCACCTCAGCCACACAGGCAGCCAGACATGCCGGCCCAGGCAACCAGCCACATCATCCTGTGCGACCAGGGAGAACTGGGCGCCCCGCGTCCCCTTGCCCCCAGCCAAGAACTGTGTGCCCCACGGCCCCACACCCCCGCGCTGCGTGCCCTGCGGCCCCAAGCCCCCAGCCCAGACCAGGGCAGCCCATGGCCCGCGCACCCGCGGCTTGTGCACCCTTGGCTGGTACCCCCCACGGCTCGTGCCCCCGCAGCCCTGCATCCACGCAACCCGCGGCCCTGCGACCCGCCTACAAAAGATTTGCCTTCCTACACAATCAGGCGGCCAGACGCGCCCTCCCACGCGTGACCAGGGCGGTCCCCGCCCCCTGCGCCCGCCTAGGCCAGCAGCACCTCTGCCACACAGGCAGCCAGACACCCCAGCCCCGGCACCGCACCCCATGCCCTGCGGCCCCACACCCCCAGCCCAGACCCAAGAGGCCCATGGCCCGCGCCCCCGCGGCTTGTGCCCCAGCAGCCCCGCGACACCGCACCCCGCGACCCTGTGACTGGCCTATGCAAGCCGCACCGACTTACACAACCAGGTGGCCAGCCGCACCCTCCCACGCGGGACCAGGACGGCCCCCACCCCCTGCCTTCACGCATGACCAGGGCGGCTAGCTGCGCCCAGTCTAGTCCAGCTGCGCCATCCTGTGCAACCCAGGCAACCAGACACGTGAACTAGTGTGACACAGGCGAACAGCTGCGCTGTCCAGCGCAACCAGGGCAAACAGCCCAGTCCAGCCCAAGCCAGCTGTGCTGTGCCATGCAACCCAGGAGCCCCTGTGCTGCACCTAAGAGCCTGGATACCCTCTGGCGCCGCCACTTGAGACCTGCACGACCCCCCACACTGCCTTAGAGCCAGGGCATGCACCGGCACCACCACCGAATCCCAGGAGCCCAAGCACCTCACGAGGGCCCGCGTGCGATCCTTAGCACCATGCCTCAGCGCCTGTGCAACCTCAGGCACTACCACCTGATACCCAGAGCTCACACCTCCCAGGGCCCGTGCGAGATATGCAGCACTGCAGTGACACCCTCTGAGACCCGGAGCACGTGTGCACCTGTGCCTCGGAGACCGGGTATCTTCCGGCATCGTCACCATGCCTCGGAGCCCACATCCAACACCTCGCTTTGAAGTGTGCCTCACATGCCAACACCTGAGCTCCGGACCCTGTTTGTCCCCCCCACACACACACACACCATGCCCTGGACAACCAAGACGAGAGGGAACCACAACCTGCAGCGTACCAACCCAATTGGGTCTACAGGGACCAACAAGAGGTCTTATACATAGGAAGGAAGATGATGCGGAGGCAACAGAAACACAAAATTGAAAACATCGAAAATACGAGAATGAGGAACAGTGAAGAAACAAGAAATACTCACAATGCATCAAGTGAGGTTACTGATACTGACCTACAGGTAATGCAAGATGGAGAATTCAGAATTTTGATCTTCAGAATGATGAAAGGCCTCAAAGAAAGTGTAGAGGAGTTGAAGGAAGAAGTTGAGGCTCTAAGAAAGATTCAGAAAGAAACACTGAACGAAATGAAAGAGTCAATAAATGAATTAAAGACTGCAATAGAAACCAAGTCTAGTAGACTTGGCCACATGGAAAACAGGGTATCACTCCTGGAAGACAGTTCATTCAAAACTGAAAACACAGTCAATGATATACAGAGGGTATTACAACAACACACCCTGGCCATCTAAGAAGTACAAGACAACGCAAGATGTCCTAATCTAAGGATAAAAGGCATCGAAGAAGGATTAGAAACACAGACTAAGAGTATAAAAAACCTCTTTAAAGAAATAATCTCAGAGAACTATACGAATATAGAAAAGGACTTGGACATTCACATACAGGAGGCATATAGAACACCGTCAAGACAGGACCAAAGAAGGACCTCACCACGCCATGTAATAATTAAAATGTCTAATGTAGAGGCCAAAGAAAGAATCTTAAAAGCAGCAAGAGCAAAAGAAAGGGTGACATACAGGGGCAAAACAATACAAATTACCCCAGACTTCTCAACCCAAGTCAGGAATGCCAGGAGGGATTGGTATGGAGTACTCCGGACCCTGGAAGAAAATAACTTCCAACCAAGACTGGTATATCCAGCAAAGCTATCATTTAAAATTGATGGAGAAATAAAAATGTTCCATGATAAACAAACACTTAAAGAATTCATGAGGACCAAGACAACAGTGGAGAAAATCCTAACAGAAATAAATCACAAAGAAGGAAAAACAAGCAATTTTCAGAACCACAGGAGAGATGAACTACAACAGGTAGGCAACTAAACAAGGAGATTTGTCACTACAGCAAACAGAAAATAAAACTCAAAATCACAGGAAACAACAAACATATTTCAATAATAACATTGAATGTCAAAGGACTCAACTCTCCAATTAAAAGGCATAGACTGGCAATGTGGATTAAAAAGCATAATCCGACTATATGCTGCTTAGAAGAAACTCACCTTCTAGCCAAAGATACTCATACACTAAAGGTAAAAGGATGGAAAAAGATATATCATGCAAACGGAGATTGAAAACAAGCAGGGGTGGCAACACTTATATCTGACAAAACAGACTTTAAACTAAAACACATCAGAAGGGACAAAGCAGGTCACTTCTTAATAATAAAAGGAACAATCCAACAAGAAGATATAACAATAGTAAACATTTATGCCCCAAACGTGGGCACACCCACATTCATAAAACAAATTCTTCAGGACATCAGGTCCCAAATAGACCCAAACACAATAATATTGGGAGACTTCAACACACCACTCATGCCACTAGATCAATCCTCCAGACAAAAGATGAATAAAGATGGTTCAGACCTAAAGCAAACCATGGACCAGATGGATCTAATAGACACATACAGATTATTTCAACCAACAACAACTGAATACACATTTTTCTCAGCTGCCCATGAAACATTCTCCAAAATAGATCACATACTGGGTCATAAAGCAAGCACCAGCAAATTCAAAAGATGTGATATAATTCCCTGTATCTTCTCAGATCACAATGGAATGAAACTGGAAATTAACAACAAGAAGACTAAAAGTAACCACATAAATACATGGAGACTGAATGATATACTTCTGAACGAGGAATGGATCAGAAAAGAAATAAGGGGAGAAATAAAAAGATTCCTAGAATTAAACAAAAACATAGAACTAATGTACCAAAATCTATGGGACACTTTGAAGGCAGTGTTAAGAGGAAAATTTATAGCACTGAGTGCCCACACAAGAAAAACAGAAGACATTCAAATAAATAACCTAATGACACACCTCAAGGATCTTGAAAAACAGGAACAGTTAAATCCCAAAGCCAGTAGGAGGCAGGAGATAACTAAAGTCAGAGCAGAAATTAATGAAATAGAGAATAAAAAAACAATACAAAAAATCAACAAAACAAGAAGCTGGTTCTTTGAGAAGATTAACAAGATTGACAAACCACTACCTAACCTAACCAAAAGAAGGAGAGAATCAACCCAAATCACCAAAATCAGAAATGAAAAAGGGGACATCACCACAGATAGTGAAGATATCCAGAGGATCATAAGAAACTACTTTGAAAACTTATATTCCAATAAAATGGAACAACTGGAAGAAATTGAAAGATTTCTAGACACATACAACCTACCTAAATTGAACCAAGAGGATATAGAAAACCTGAATCAACCAATAGCAATCACAGAGATAGAAACAGCAATAAAAGGTATGCCATCAAAGAAAAGCCCAGGTCCAGATGGTTTTCCAGCCGAATTCTACAAAACCTTTACAGAAGAACTAAAACCAATACTTCACAGGCTATTCCATGAAATTGAAAGAGACGGAATTCTTCCAAATTCCTTTTTTTTTTTTGTGGTACCGGGGATTGAACGCAGGGGCGTTCTACCTCTGCACTACGCCCCCGGCCCTATTTTTTTATGCTTTATTTTTGAAACCGGGTCTCACGAAGTTGCAGAGGGCCTCAC
>PVJS01013738.1:0-41580 GCA_004027185.1 Glis glis | reverse complement strand
GGAGAGAGAGAGAGAGAGAGAGAGAGAGAGCTGAGGCTGGCCGCGAACCCGGATCCTCCGGTCTCCGCCTCCCAAAGTACTGGGATTACAAGCGTGTGCCACCACACCTGGCTTGAAAACTGTATTTCTAATAAACTTCCAGGTAATTAATCTAAAAACTAAAGTTTGAGGGCTCCTGCCCTAGGAAAAAAGGGATCTGGTGGTAGATTTCATCAGGCTTGCTGGGGTAGCCCTGGAGGGAATCCATGGGGCATTACTGCCCCATCCTTTCATTCTGGATCTTCAACAAACCTCAACGACTGAATTTTTCAAACCTAGAAGGGACTCAAAACCTCCATAATAGGGGTTGGAAAATTACTTGGAAGAACTATAGGCTGGACCAGTCCACAATCCCTTCTGCATAACCAATAGACCTATTTCCCATGTCAGTTACAAGCACATGTGTGATGTGTTTTCAACATTCTGTGGGATTGTTCTTGTTGCTTACTGAGAAATTTAGTCCTCTCTGTTGCAATAACTTAATTCATGAATATCTCTCCGCACATTTCTTAAATATAGCATAGTTAATATCTCTCATGCTTGCTAGATTTTGCACTGTTTTGAACAAGACCCTACCATTTTCATCTTGTAAGTCCCATATGGCAGGACACAGTACCATAGAAAAGAGTCCAGGATTCTTTTCTATGGATTCATATTGTGTATCTTCTGAAGGACATTTCTTAGGTGATGAACCACGGCTAGAAAAACATCTGCCATTGAGGTGATTTTCTCAAAAGATTCAGAATGACATACATTACTTCTTTCTTCCCGTTTTGGTTGTGATACACTTCCTTAATTTAAAAAAATCTTGTAAATTTACAAATTTGGAACTACCATATCTCTGCACTGTTCTCATTACTAACGATGACTCAAAAACATACAAACTCAGGAACATTGTTGTGGTGGCCTACTAACTTGCATCTATTCTAATGTTTATATTTAGAGTTATTTTAATTTTCTTCATGGCTACTTTTCTGTAACTCATTGTTGCCATCTTGTTATTTTTACTACTTTCCACTTTCTAAAATTCAGATAATTTAAGTAACTGAGAGTCATTCAATATAAGTTTATATGGGTCTTGCTCCTTCATCTATTTACATTTTGTTTTAGTGGAGCTTAAATGACATCCACTCTTGATTAAATTCTCTGATCTGCCAATGAGAGACAATAATTAAAGAAACTGGTGGAAAGAAGTAGAGCCTTATACAGAGGTGAAATAGGAAGATCTATTACCACATGGTGTGTTTGAGTATAATTCTGATTTTTGTGTAGCTGTAACATGTACTGTGACTTCTATATTTTTCAATTACATATTGTTTCCATTATTCCCCAAACGATGACTCTAGTAAAAGACATTATACAAACTGTTTGTAGTAGCTGTGTTAGCCAAGTTATCACGTAGGTCACATTTAAAGTATAACTTGACATTAATCATCTTTAGAGCAAATTAAAGAATAAACACATTGAGGGGGCCAAAGGAAGTTATTGTTGAACTCTATGGCTTTTTTCATATTTATGAAAAAGTTTATAAATATATCCAAAGAATCACTTCGAAAGTAGTGAGCCCTTTTGAGGGTCAGTCAAGATGCATACATTTGTCAAGTAAGGACATGACATTTCAACTCCTTTAATCATACTTGGTTGATGGGTTAGGAGAAATGGCAGTTTAAAAAGGGGTACAGCAAGGCATGATTTTGTGACCAATTCCAATTGCTTGCTTGTTTGGGGTTATCTAGTGGATAACCCCAAATATAAATAGCCCCAATCTTTCCTCCCATGGAATACTAATGCCTGAAAGTCATCAAAACTCAGAGAGTTTTATTAAAGTACCACATAGAAAAGTGATGATTTACTAAGCATTTACCTATTAGTTTGAATTACTTTTGTCCAATATTTTCTTGGGACAGTTTTTAGAAGTGGTATGAAAGCAAGTTTCACTGGGGAAGGGTTAGACATGTGTAGGAAGCACTTGAATAAACTGAGCACAAAGTGGATGGAGGGAATAATTTTTTTCTATGTTTAATTGCCTGAGGTTCTCAAGTGTGGGCAGTCTCTGGAAGAAGGTACAAAGTGACCTATGATTTCCTCTCCCATTTGAAGAAAAACATCCTGAACTCAGGGCACAGTCAGCTCTCAGAACAGCTCTGGGGGAGAATGCACCATGTTTACCAGGCTTAGAGTAAAAAAAATGGCTTTAGCCTGTTTTTCTCTCTATTTGATCTAAAACAGCATTTATAATCTCTGAACTAAGATACTCAAGATATGTAATAGATATAAATTTGCAGATTAGAACCAATCTCTGGAAATAACTCCATAAGTCAACTACATTTTTCTTGCTGAGGACTTAGGAAATATAATTGGTCTCTATTTTTTCAGTCTTATTACTGCTGGTTGTGACTCATTTGAAACTGGTATTGTCAATTCTGTCCTTGGCAGCACAGTTATCAGAATATATGCGGCAATTTGCTTTCAGGTCTTCCAAGAACACATTATGTGTATATTGAGAAGAATTTATTGTTTTATCATCAAAGATGTGTATTTTGAAAATGTGTTTTGTATAACTTTACTAATAGGAAATGCTATAAAAATACACCTAGAATTTACCCTCAATATTTTATGGGAAGGTATCACCCAAAATATTTTCTATGTGTGGGTAAAAATAGGAATGTTAATAAAACGTATTTTTTGGGTAGCCAGAAAAAGTAATTATGATATGAATAGCTATTAGTTAAAACATCATGCATAACTTCCACACACACCATTTAATTCACAATTAGCTCCAAACAAGCTGAAAGGACTGAAGACTCAAACATCCATGCTTTATAAAATGTCAAGTTAGACACCTAACTGTGAACCAGATTGCTTACGATACAGGCCTTTCAACTGTAAATATCAAATGCATAAAGGACAGCATGAATCTTTTAACTTTAGGAAGATGACATGCAGACTCTAACATTTTGGAAGAATTAAGTCACTTACTAGCATTGATGAGGAAGCATGTGTTTAAGCATTACACTGGACACCTCTTGATTAATCGTGTAGAAGTCAGAATGTCATGCAGCACATTCTACCATGGTCGTAAGTGTTTTGGCTCAAAAAGAGACTCAAATGACCTGATCATAGCAATTTTAAATAGCATGGGAAATAAGATCTCATTCAAATTCTCCTAGATAACACAGTGAAGATTTGCATTGATGATAAACTTGGTTTCATTATTTTTAACTATAAGACCATTAGATTTGGTTATTACCAAGGTTCTATGAGATTAAGCATTCATGTAAATACAAAATCATTTCTTTTACCAAAGAATTAAGGATTTTACCAAATTTCAAAAATTGTGGGGATTATTCCTGTGAGAACATTGTTCTTAATTAGGGACCAGAGTGAAAATGACAGAAATTAAAGGAATTATTCAGTGTTAAAGAATTTCTTGGTTTGAATAGATTTAGAATGTGCAATGTGTACATGTATGATGTTCATACCCTGACATATATCAAAATGTAAAATTATAATTTACAATGCACCAATAAATGAACATAAAATGTTAAAAAAAAGAATAATCTCCCTTTGTGCATGCCTAAAGAGTTAGGTAATATTTTTTCTAATTGAAAAGAACAAATTCAAATTCCATGTTTCCATTTACTTGAGTACTCATTTTGAAATGAACATAAAAAGTCTTGTTTCCACACCTATATGGTCATAGCCTCTCAAAGTCCAATCTTTCATGATACACCTTTGTAACGCTGCTCTTTAGAACTGTGCTCAACCATCCAAGCAAACAGACAAAATCAGTGAAGATAGAAGACAACAGAAAACCATCTGGCTCTGCATCTTGCTCATTTTAAGGATGATGATGTGATAAAATTAGTTACTTTAACCAAGCACCTTGACTTCTTGTTCACAAATTGCTGGGTAAGTATCTGTGTAAATGTAATAATTTCCTGAGTGAGTGGCAGATGGTCAGGCAAGTTATGGGCTCACAAAACACTTTTTGGTCAGAAAGGCAAGTATTGTGGCAGAACAAAATAAAGATTTCTAACTAGCAAGATAAACTACAGGAAAAATGATTAACAATTGCCTAACAGTGGTCTATCATAAGGCAGTCTGTTAATTATGCTAAAAGAACAAAACAGAACTTATATTCAGAAAAGTCATGGCTACAGTGTACCACTTATTCACATATTTGGCACTGTCTTCTTTTTGACTAGGACCATAACTATGTAGTCTTTATGAACTCTATCCTTCATATGCCATTTCTAACTGTTGTTCATAATAGCATATTCTCCTGAGTCTTAACCATTCATGCAACTCTCTCCAAGCTGATTGCCTAATGAAGGCTACTCCCCTTATCAGCTGGTGGGGGACAGGGGCTGGGAATCTATCCTACACTGTTCCCATTGTGTTACTTACTCATTCCTTTGACTTAAAGACATTGCCATGGGTTGAATTATGTCTCCCCCAAAGAAACACTGAAGTCCTAACTTCCAGCCCCTGAATTTGACATTGTTTATAAGTAGAGACATTTCAGGTGAGATTAATTAAGATAAGGCCATACTGGAGTAGGATGGCCCCTTAATCCCAAAATGCTGGTATCTTCATAAGAAGAGGGACGTGACACATAGAGGAGAAGGCCAGGTGAAGAGATATGCACAGAAAGGAGAAGGCCATGTGGCGATGGAGACAGAGACTGCAATATACAGTTGCAGCCAAGGAAAATCAAAGATCCAGAAATGAGAAAAGAGAATAGGGCTATCCCAAGACCCTTGATTTTAGACTTCTAACCTCAGGATTTTGTAAGAATAATTTTCGGTCACTTAAATGGCACTTTGTTATAGCAACCCTTGAAATGAATACAAGCTCATTTTGTTTTTTCAGTCCAATTGGCTGCTTTTACATGTCTGAGTATGCATCCTAAATCTAACTTAAATTGTTCAGTCTTTCTTAAATATAACATCAATTTTCAGTTATAGTGCAATCCAAGAGTGGATGAATTCCATTTCTTTAATTTTCCTCATTTCAAATCCCTTTTTAACATGCCACTGGGCTAGGTACCATGTCGAATGCAGGGATGCAGTAGATTTTATTATCTTTTTAAACCTCATATTACACATATGGTAAACAGGAATCAGCATACAGTAGTATGGCAAAAATGCTAATATTCTGAGTGTTGAGATCAAGTTCCTTTTCCTTATTACAAGTCTATAAAAAGTGCTATGGAAAGCTGATCCTCTTATATATATTTATCTTTATAATGAAAACATACATAAAGTGGCATAAGGATTTAAATTATGGTAGAAAGTATAATGGAAATGCTTAAAAATAGTTCAAGATGGATAAGTTAACTATTAAAAGCATATATGTAGCAAAAAGCCACCATAGTTAAGACATCATAATGCTAATGTAAAAATAGACATACCCATGGGAAAAATGCAAAGTTTAAGAGCTCTCTAATAGAAACAGAAGATAAATGAAGTATATCAATTCAATGCAGATACAGATTACTGATTCTGGGAAAATTGGTTCCTGGCCAAGAAAGGTATATCCTTACCTCACACCTCATCATATGGGTTGAGAATGCAAATTTTACAATTTAAAAACAATGTCCAAGAGTAACGAAGGGTACAATGAAACAGACTCTTTCATACTCTGCTGGTACAAACAAAAATCAGTAAAAATTTCCCAAATAGCAATTTGATAATTTGTGCCAAGAACTTTAAAAAGACTTCTTGTCTTCCTTATTATTATATCTTTGGTGGTATTAACTTTAGCAAGTATTTTAATAGCAGGAGACTGATACTACCTAAACCAGGGCTTCTTGGACTTTAATGTTCACATGAATTACCTGGATCTCTGGTCAAGACCAAAGATTCTAATTCAGGAGTCTAGCTGTGGAGCTTGAGATTTTGCATTTCTGACTGCCTGCAGCATGATGCCTAGATGAGGTATATGCAGCAGGGCTAAGGGGACACTTCTCCAGTAGTAATGCATTTTTAGATCACCGCCACAAATACCTCACCAAAGGCCCAAGTCACATCTTCGGACATGTGTCTCTGAAGGTGCAATAGCTAGTGGAAATACATTTATTTCTTAACGTTCTCACTCTGTTTTCTTCCTATAGGAAACTCTGGTATCAGTAGTTTACACAGAAAATAGTTCCACTAAAATAATATCTCATGGGCTTTAGACCTCATTATTTCTTTGCCCTAGGAAAGTTTTCACTGGCAATTGCCCTAAAAAATTCTTAAATTTGGCTCCCATCATTGAGTTAAATTCTACTGTCTGAGAGAGAAGAAAGGTATACAAAGCTCAACTGGGGCCATTCTGGCAAATCTAATACACTTCAATTCACTGACCCTATGGGGATAGCAAGTCCACTGTCACTCCTGTGGAGATGGGCGGTGAAGGTGCCCTTGTTCAGCCCTTACTGGTCTGCACTCTGAGCAGAATAGCTTCATAGAATACTTCCTTTAACCACTTCCAGATACAAACTTGACAAGGATGGAGTTCAGATGTAGGGCCAGATAAAAAGGCAAGAACTTTTAACTTCTGCACCTTCCATACCAGAGAAAGAAAAGCTTCTAATTTTATACCTAAACATACCTGAAGGAAACAACACCATGAGTGGGTGACTAAGGCTGTCAGTGAGGTGTTAAGTGTCAGATAAAAGCAGATTATCAAAGGAAGATCATGTTAGAAACTCTGGGGAAAGGCCAAAATAGTTGGAATAATACCTCCAGGGATTTGGACATAAGCTTCACCCACTTGCAATCATAATGCTTCCTTCTCAGTTCCAGTCACTATTTCAAAAAGCATCAACAGAATGAAACAGCATTTTGACCTAAAGGAGTACTCCAACTTATGCCTTACTGAGATAGGAGGGTCACAGGTTCAAGATCAGTGTGTCATAACTTAGACCCCATTTCAAAATAAAAAACAAAATGGAGTTGACAGTAATGCTCAGAGGTAGAATGCCCTTGGTTTCAATCCCCAGTACTGCCACCAAAACAAGAAAAATATATATATACATATTTGACATATGAAAGAAATTAGTCATGAAAACGCACATTATTTACTACCCAGAATCATGTAATGACCTTTGAACCATCTTTATAGCCTAGTAGACATTTCCAATTAAAAAATCTGTCTCAGTGTGGAATTATTTTAGCAGAATCTTTCCATATAAAACTAAAATGATCTGCCACAATTATGAATGGCAATTTGATGGAAAAGATTCGGATGTTAAAATACATTTGGATGTCTTTTTCCTAGTTGTCTTTATCACATATTTTCATTTAAATATGCTGACTTGGTTAAGCTACATAGGGCTCTCCATCGTGAAGAGGGCCAAATGCCACTTGAACTTGAATGATACATTAGGAGAGTGAGATAATGCAGAGCATTCTGTAGTGCACTCACGGAATATAAAACACAGATAAGCACAAGCATTTGTTCTATCTCAATCCTGAGATGAGATTTCTTTTATATTTTTATTTTTCTAATGGATATTTCAGAACCATTCTTTACTAAGTTTCATTTTCAGTTGGATCTAATTGTCATCTTGTATGAATTTTATTCTGAACTGTAATGATAGATTTAGGAATGGATTTCTAAAGCCTTTCTTTCCATTTCTGTGTTCCATGCATTATAACTCTCAGAGCTGGAAAGAGGAGTTAGCAAGTAGTCCCTCATTATAGAGCTAACTCCAGTATAAAAAGTCTATATACAAATACTGATACACAAATAGATGTACATGCCCATTGTTGCTGTGTACAATACCTGCTGAAAATTTCAATTTGATTCACTTCAATTCAGTTTTTTTTTTCTATTCTAGTAGGAGGAGGCATAGTTGATCACTTGGAAAATAACTGGCTTGTGCTCAAAATAATTTAAAGTATTCTTGTTTTGGAATTCAGTGTTGAGAAACAATATGTGAGTATGCTGTTGATGAGTTATTCTTCTGCTCTCTATTTGTATTCAAAAAGCTGTGAAAGAATTTTAAAATATTTTATAATCACTCTAATGCTAAAGTGAAAGTCAAGTTTCTTCAAATAAAGTGTCATCGTTCTCTCACAATAGCATTGGAAATTAGCCCAAGTATGAAAAGGGAAAATAAATGGAGTTTTATACATGTTGTCAAAGTGTAATTTTAATAAAGTTAAAAACATCACTTCCATACAAAAATATAGTGAGCAGATGGCAAAGACTTATTTAGTTTACTAATGAAAGAACCAGCAAGATGGCAAAGCTGGATCAAAGGAGGATAGGTAGTGACCAGTACCCACAGTGTTGCTGTATAAATACAAATACAGATACACACACACATACACGCATACATATACATATATACATACGTTTAACTTTGTGGAAAATAATGAATGCCGGATTAAGTTTGCTAAGTTCAATACAAAATAGGTTAATTCTTTATAGAGCAATAAAACTAAAAATTTCCATGATTCTATTAGAAATTATTTACATCTCTGCTGGATGTAAATTGCCTGCTACTTATCAATCTCAAATTAATAAGTATTCTATACAGTCTATGCCTTAATCAGTTTAAAACAGTAAATTAAACAAGTTATTTTTCCATTTAGTGTCAAATTTCCTTCAGTTGGAATGCTCTGCTATGACACTGAAAAGAAATACAGAACTCTTTTGCCCAATTTCTAAGAGTATTGTTCTTAAGAATGTAAACTGATCACTGGCAGTAACTGAATCAGATTTATTTTTGTGCCTCAAGAATCTATCACAGTGACAGATATACAGTAGATATTGGATGAATATCTGTTTAGTAATGAACTACTAATTCATACAAGAAGGAAGGGGACTTTTGATTGGTATAAAACTGTACATAAGGACATTTGGAAATTAATGTACCCCTTCCAACCTATTACCAATTTTAATCTATACAGACTGCCTCACTATCCCAGGCATTATTTTATGAAAGGTCTTAAATGACTCAGTATTGTGTAAGTAGATAATACTTTGGAGGTACTTTTGGGCTATTTTCATTTCACTACAAACAATTCTTATCACTTGCCTGAGGTGTTTATGAATGTGTCTGAAAGAGCTTTTTTCAAGATATCCTTATGAAAGTAGTAGACTTGGCTTGTATCCCTGTAATTTTTCTTTTTGACCTTGTTGGACTAATTGCTCTGTTTGAGCAGAGTTAGAATAAGGGTTAGAATCTAGTGTAACACATAAATACTAGTTAAAAGTTATAACTGATTAAATGCCTCATTAACTCAGTAATAAGATGAACTACCTAAGAATGTGTACCATCTATATGCAGAAAACTTGAAGACTCAAGGAAATAGCAAGATAGGTTATTTTCTTGGGTAGCAAGACAAGACTGTTATTGCTTGGATCTGGAATGTTCCCCCCAAAGCTCATGTTCCCCTTAAAGCTCATGTGTTTAAGGCTTGGTCCCCAAGGCATCAATGTCCAGAAGTGGGGCTTTTAGGAAATAATTAGATTATGGGGCTCTAATCTCATCAGTGAATTAATCCCTTGATAACTGAACAGACTACTGCGAGGTGGTGGAAACTAGGCATGGCATGTGGCACCTGCTCAGAGAAAGTAAGTCACTGGGGACTATATCTTGTCCCTAACCACCACCACCCCTCAGTTTGCTTCATGGCTGCCACAAACTCAGCAGCTTTCCTCTGTCTCACCCTTCCACCATGATGTTTCTGCCTTGGAGCTAGTGGACCATGGACCCAAACCTTTGAAATCATGAGACAAAATAAAATTTACCTCCTTTAAGTTGTTTTTCTCAGGTATATATCACAATGATGAGAAGCTGACTGACACAAAGACTAACCATCATAATTGTACTCACAGTCCCAAATTAATCTGTAAGTTTAATGCCATTCTAATACCACATGATTTTCTCCTAGTCCAAACTAGATGATTCTAAACTTCATGGAGAAAAGTAAAGAGGGAAGAATTGCCATGTAAAATCTTCAAAAGGATAGTAAGAAAGAATTACTGTCACTAGCAGATATTAAAAAATAATTCATAGATAGATTACTATAATAGAATATAAACTCTTTAAGTAAGCCCAATAAATATGAAACTAAGGTTTGTGGTTCAGGGAACATTTTTCTTTATTTTTTACAAATTTTCTCATTGCTTTTTTTTATTCGGTGCATTGTAATTATACATTATATTGGGGTATAGAGTGAGAGAAGCACACATGCACACAACTCTTGAAGCACTTTCCTCTGAGTCCCGTCCCTCCTCCCTTCCCTCTACCCTTTCCCATACATATCACTGAGATTGGGATTGGTAATTTTGTAAACATACGTAGCAATAGCAATATTTCAATGTTACACTCTATGTCTTTGTCCTCCCTCTTCCCTTTCCTAAACCTCCTCAATCATTCCATTGGAGTCTTTTCTTTTCTTTTTTTTAAGTATTTTTATTGATGCATTATAGCCTCACATCATAATGTAGTTCATAGTGATAGTGACATACATGCACACAGCACTTGGTGGGCTTTCCCCCTGGCTCCCTCCCCATTCTCTCCCTTCCCCATACAGAATACTGAGATTGACATTAGTAATTTCACATATGTACATAATGTCAATGTAAGTGAATCCTTCATTGATTCTCCCTCTCCCCTCCCACCCTTTCCCCTAGACCACTTCCCTGGCTCCACTGGAGCTTCTCCTTCATTATTTGAAGTCTCTCTAGTATCCCTGTTACTCCCTAGCTTCCCCATATGAGAGAAAACATATGACCCTTCACTTTCTGTGACTGGCTAATCTCGCTTAACATAGTGTTCTCCAGGTTCATCCATTTTTCTGCAAATGGCAAAATTTTGTTCTTCTTTATACCTGAGTAGAATTCCATTGTGTATATATCCCATAATTTTGTAATACACTCATCTATTGATGGACACCTAGGTTGATTCTATGATTTGGCTATAATGAATTGTGCTGCTGTAAATGTGGATATGCATACATTACTCTAATATTCTGATTTCAGTCCCTTTGGAAAGATACCCAAGAGTGATATAGCTGAATTGTATGGTAGATACAGTCCCAATTTTCTGAGGAATCTCCACACTGATCCCCAAAGTGGTGCACTAATTTGCAATCCCACCAACAGTGAAGAAGAGTTCCTATTTCCCCACATCCTCACCAGCATTTATTGTTGTTTGACTTTTTTTTTTTTTTTTTGCGGTACCAGGGATTGAACGCAGGGGCGTTCTACCTTCGCGCTACGCCCCCGGCCCTATTTTTTTATACTTTATTTTGAAACCGGGTCTCATGAAGTTGCGGAGAGCCTCACTAGGTAGAGAGAGAGAGAGAGAGAGAGAAAGAGCTGAGGCTGGCCGCGAACCCGGATCCTCCGGTCTCTGCCTCCCAAAGTACTGGGATTACAAGCGTGCGCCACCACGCCCGGCTGTTGTTTGACTTCTTGATGATTGCCTTCTGATTGGGGTTATATGGAATCTCAGTTTAGTATTAATTTGCATCTCCCTGATTGCTAATAATGTTGAACATTTTTTCATGTATTTATTGGTCATTTGTATTTTTTCTTTTGTGAAGTGTCTATTTAGCTCAGTTGCCCATTTCTTGATTGGGTTATTTGTTTTTTTAATGTTAAGTCTTTTAAGTACTTTTTATATTCTAGATATTAGTCCTTTACCAGAGAAATAGTTGGCAAAGATCTTCTCCCATTCTGTAGGCTCTCTGCTTAGACTCTTGATGGTTTCCTTTGATGAGCAGAAACTTTTTAGTTTAATTCCATCCCATTTATTAATTCTTGTTTTAATTCCTTGAGCTTTGGGGGTCTTATTGAGGAAGTTTCTACCTGTGCCTATATGTTGGAGTGTTGAACCTGTGCCCTCCTCTAGTAATTTCACAGTCTCTGCTCTTCTATCTGATGTTATACTTATTTAAGAATTTCATTTTAGCTTCCACATATAAGAGAAAATATACATCTATTCATTTTTTGGGACTAGCTAATCTTGCTCAACATAATATTCTCAAGTTCTATCCGTTTTCCTGCAAATGACATGATTCTATTTTTTTATGGCTGAGTAAAATTCCATTGTGTGTATATACCATGGTTTTGTGATCCATTCATCTGTTTATCAACAATTAAAGAAAATAAACTTCTGGAAAAATTTGGTAAGATCTAATATCAATATCAAACATTTAAGTATAAAAATTATCCATACATGTTCTCACTGGAATCATGATTTTTTTTTCTATAATTTTAGAAGAAGTTAAGTCTAAGCATGTACTACAACTCAGAAAACATTTGCAAATCTGGTCATAAGAAGTTACACACATCTGCGATTGGGGATTTGCATATGTACATAGTCTTCTCAAAATGCACAAAGTATAACTGGAAGAATTCACAAGAAGCTGATAACTGAGTGGCTACAAGACACTCAAGGGTGGCACCATATATCCTTTGTCACCATATATCCTTTTGTTCTTTGACTAGACAGTACCTTTTTTTTTTTTAAGGAAAATGCAACCAAAAGGAAAATGCATATATCATCCTGAAATAGTATGGAAGGACTGCATGTTTAATCTTCAGTCTAACCAAGACAACCTAAGTCTGAAAGTTGAACTTCCTTCTTGGTATGCTGCCACTTCTTTCAATTCACCGCTTGTGGTCTTCACACATAGAACAAATGTTTCCATATCTCAAAATATGTGTGGCCTATGCTAATGCGGGCAACAAGGAGAAGGCAAGAATATTCCCACATTTGAGTGGTGGAATGAACTACCTCCTGTACGTACAAAGTCTGCTTCATCGACACCTTGGAACATGTTTCCTTTCTTTCCCTTCTATTGCAGCTAATTAGATCTAACTTATTTGCTGCACGCTATGTGGTGGGCACCATTCTACGATGGTTCCATGTACTTCATTTAATCCTTGCAATGATTTCCTGGCACCTATAACATTATTATCTTCACACAATGAATGAGAAAATGGTGACAGAAGGCTTAAGAACTTGCCCAGGTTCACACAGTAAGTGATGGAGGTGTAGTGTGTACCAGCGCCGGGTCCAGACACACTCCACTGCACCCCCTGGTTGCAGTAGTTCTCCACAGGCCAGGATGTCTGCAGTGCTACTGTGACAGTCATTTCTGACTCCTGTGACTCAAAATCTCTACCCAATGGCTTTACTCTTCCCCGAGTTATCTGCCTAAGGCATTGACTTCATCACTCCCCTTGCCTGATTGTATTTTATAGTAGCTTCCTATTGCTTGTCAACGAAGTTTTCTTCAGTTATTCAGCATTTTTCTAAGTCTTTATAGTTGTTTATTGTAGGTATCCTAGTATATTTAAATTCAACCTTTCCTCTGGTCCCTAATTTTCATGAAATCATCTGTCTTTTAGTTTAAAACCCTTCCTCCCATATCCCACCAACTACTGAATTCAGTACCAAAAAAATCCAGCATATGATTGCATATTTTCTTGACTTATTTTCCATACATCAGTCCTATCTCCCCATTTTAGATTAAAAAGAAGTGTCTGTGCCATATTTATTTGTATCCCCTGTAGTTCTTAGTGGAATATGGACTCAGAGAAGGATGTCAGTATAGACACAACTAACTTAAGTGCCTTTATTCATAGGCTATTGCTAGATTCATTTCCCAAACCTGGTCCCCAGCTTATTCCATGAACACTGGTTTTATTTACATTTGGAAAATATTTATCTAAACAAATTAAAAGAAGTCTTTTAGGAACTTTGATATGCTAATAATCAAGAGAGTGATAGACTAAACAGAGTTTGTTTTTACCATGAAGCTCTAATATCTTTTAAAAAGCAAAATATAGTAGCAGCAATAAAGCTGAGTAACATTTATGCACATGGACTATATTCCTGATTCTGTGTTAAGCTCTTGCTGTGCATCATCCTATTCAGTACTGTTTATATCTCTTGGAATTCTACTACTTTCAGAAAGATAGCTTGGAAATAAAACTCATCAGATACATTCATAAGACACACCAAGGCTTAGAATTCAATTTGCATAATCTTTCCTGTCTAAATACAAGTAGGTGGAATGTGGAGAATCATTAATGCCCCAAACTTAAAAGCAGAGTACATTTTTTAATAAATTGCAGCATTGGGAATTCTTGGCTCAGAGAGACTTTCTTCCTTCCATATATATAATGCCATATAAATCCTTGCAGAGCTTCAGATGTGATCACAAAGACTCTTAAATCTAACCGAGACCAAGGGTCTTCCTATTTTTTTAACCTCTTTTATCTTGTGGGATCTCAAAGTCTTGTGAAAGGGCACAAAGGTTTTCTCTGGGCTTTGGCTAAACTGTCTACCTTTCACTTACAGACACAACTATTGGCTCTAACAGGTGTGAGTCAGCCTGTTTCTCAGTTTCTCAGAAGACAGTGTGATCTTTATTTCAGTCACAAAACACAAGAGAAATAAATAATATATTTAGCATAATAAGAAGGGAAATGTAATTTCAATGAATGGTAATTTACTAATAGGTCAGATTTTAACTTTCTTAATCCCATAAAGATTATTTAGGATGTGGAGCTCTCTCTCTAAATTTGTGTGATTTGCTTTTTCTGTTGTATGTTTGCACGGATTACAAGACACATTTCCCAATAAAGCCTGTCTACAAGCTTCAGGAGCATAAATCTGTGTGTATACATGGAACATCAGAAAAATATAGTAACTTTATTGACAATTATAATCACAAAAATTGTTACATCTAAAAGAACTTATAGCAATCATCTAATTCAATATCTTTTTATGCAAAGACTATACTTAATAATAGTAGAAGTAAAAATCTTGTTTTAATCACTGTTTATACAGTGCCCTTTTAATTACAGTCTGTTTTTCAATACTTTCACAGAGGAACAACTGACTTTAAAGTATTTTTTTAAATTGATTTTTGACAAAGGTGCTAATAAACACATACATTGGAGAAAGGACAGCCTTTTCAATAAATGGTGCTGGGAAAACTGGTTATTTACCTGTAGAAAAATGGAAATAGATCCTTGCCTCTCACCCTGCACAGGAGTCAACTTGAGATGGGTCAAGGACCTGGAAGTTAGACCAGAGTCTGTGAATTTATTGGAGGAAGGCATGGGTTCAGCACTCCAACATATAGGCATGGGTGGAAACTTCCTCAACAGGACCTCCAAAGCACAGGAAATTAAAACAAAAATTAATAAGTGGGATGGCATTGAACTACAAAGCTTCTGCTCATCAAAGGAAACCATCAAGAGCCTAAAGAGAAAGCCTATGGAATGGGAGAAGATCTTTGCAGGCTATCCCTCTGACAGAGGTCTAATATCTAGAATAAACAAAGAACTTAAGACTTTACAGTAAGGAAACAGATGATCCGATCAAGAAGTGGGCAACTGAAATGAATAGACACTTCACGAAAGAAGAGATACAAATGGCCAATAGATACATGAAAAAATGTTCAACATCATTAGCAATCAGGGAAATGCAGATCAAGACTACTCTGGGATTTCATCTAACCCCAATTAGAATAGCAATCATTAAGAAGTCAAACAACAACAAATGTTGGCGAGGATGTGGGGAAATTGGGACTCTTCTACACTGTTGATAGGATTGCAAACTAGTTCAACCATTATGGAGATCAGTGTGGACATTCCTCAGAAAACGGAATGGATCCACCATATGATCCAGCTATACCACTACTGGGTATCATACCAAAGGGATTGAAACCAGAAAACTACAGTAATATATGCATGCCCGTGTTCACGGCAGCACAGTTCACAGTGGCCAAATTGTGGAACCAACCTAGGTGTCCATCAACAGATGAGTGGATTGCAGAGGTGTGGGAAATGCACACAATGGAGTTCTACACAGTGGTGAAGAGGAACAGGATGGCATCGTTTGCGGGAAGGTGGAAGGATCTGGAGAACATTATGTCGAGCAAGATCAGTCAGTCACGGGAAAAGAGGGGACATGTGTTTTCATTGGTGTTTGCAGCCTGGGGAGTGGTGGGGACACACAGGGGACTCTGGTTGATGGTGGGGAGCCCTCAGTGGAGTGGGGGAAGTGGTGCAGGGGAGGGGGAGGGGCAAGAGGGAGGCAAATCAGTGGAGTTGCTATCGTGAACAATGTGTGCATGTGGGAATGGACCAGCATCATTCTTGGTGCTTCATGCAGATGGGGGAGGTGGGGGGTACACTAAGAGCTGTGTGCATGTATGTTAACATCAAATTGATATTCACTGTGATGTGAGACTCCAATGCACCAATAAAAGCACAAAAAATAAATACCAAAAATGTCCTAAGTACTACCCACAGCATGTAAAACACATGATACATTCTGACCATCTGTACCACTGCCATATACTGAAAAAAAATGATAAGAATGGAAAGATGATTTTGGACATAAAAGAATGATCTTTTTCCAAGAAGACAATCAGATTTCTTTCAATTTTTATCTTGACAAAATTATGATATTTTAAGCATTATCAGGGCACTAAGATGACTGTGATCTATAACTTACAATGTATGAATTTTTGCAGGTTCTATTATATGACAGTAGATGTAATTATTCTCCTTTCTGGGTAATTATGTTGGGATTCTGTTTAAGTTTTACATTCAAAACAACTCCACTTCTGTGTGTAAGATTTTGTGATATATTAATTTAATGGAAATAGTATCAGAATTCTTCTGCTTGATTTATTTTTTCAATAGCTTCTGTTTTCTTTTCTTAATTGGTCTGATTCAATGCAAATCCAGTATAACACATGTACACTGGCAATGGCCACCATCAAATGCAGCACAAAGTATGGTATAACAAGGAACAAAGTACTACATTTATAAAAAACTAAACTAAGTAAAAACTTTCAGACTAAGAAGTACAGAATTATGAAACCAAGACTAGGAGAAGACAACAATTATGAAGTGCCTATGGTCTGCCAGATCTCTATGCACTCCTCTGGAAACATGGCAATGGTAAATAACACAGACATGGCCCCTATCCTGGAAACTTACAATCTTTCTACATGCCAAAAATCAGTAGGCTAAGCACACACTGTGTCCTGCACTTCAGTGTTGCTGGTTTCAGTGGTTGCTGATGCCATCCCCATGCTCACATCTGCCCCATCCTTTCCTTCCAGGTCCTTTCCTTCATAAATAGTCAAGGACACTTCTATACTCTGTACTCTAAGGAGACCAAGAACACAATCCAATCTGCTTGCTTGGCAACAAGGCCCTTTGTGCATGCTCCTGACAGTCTTTCCAACTCAGTATCCAGGCCAAACACAGCCGGACACGAAGTATGCACTCAGTAATGCTTGAATGAATCAATGACTCTTTTGAAATTTTCCTGTATTTCAAACTTACTTGACTTTCTGCTTCCTTTAGACTTAAAAAAAAAGGAAGGTGTATTACTCATCCTTTCCTTCTTGATTATATATACATTCTCCCTGAATTGTTGATATGGGCATTTTGTGGTAGTGGGGAGAGATGAATGTAGAAATATACATTTTTGGAATTTCTTATATGTAAATTTAGAGATGCTCAGCTTTCCTTAATGTGGTGACAAGGCTGCAACTGAACAGGACACTGTGATGTAATCTTTTTGTCAAATTTTTAACTCCTCTCTATAGAAAGAAACCCAAATCTATGAAATTTGAAAAAGTAGAAACATAAATTAAAATTTGTCTGACAACTACTAGTTTGATTTATTTTAAATTTTGAGGATTGGTAGCAATAAGAAAACACAATAAGGAGTATATATTATGATAAATATTGAGGATTTTACTTTATATACACATTGTAACCTATCTAAAGACAATTATTTCTCCTACTTCTTTAGCACTGTGTTTCAAACCAAATCCTTTCCACCTTGTTTTACTGATTTTTTGAAAAAAAAAAAAAAGTTCCAGACATTACTATCTCAGCTGGAACAACCAAGACTACATATTATTGAGGTTTCTTATTAAAAGTGGCATTTTCATTAAAATCCCCTTCTTTGCTGTGAAAAGCTATGATGATGTATTATCTATTCCAAACAAACGTGCTACAGAAAGTGCCTAGGAGGTAATAACACCGTTTAAGAAAAAAATTAAATATGATGGCGAGCCAAATGCAATTTGCACGTTTGTATTTTTTAGTGGCAAGTCATATATCTTTGTAAAAAGGGATGCACCTGAAGCATGAATATAGAATAAAAAAGTTTGTATATTTACAAACATAAAATGCATTCAAAGGGCTGCCTAAAATCCAGATACTTTATTAAAAACATTCTTAAAGCAAAACCAAATGAGTGTGAAAATACCTTTTATCTTTTTTTCAGCTAAAAGCCAGTCACCTGTTGCCTTTTACCATCTTCTCCCTGGGGCATGAAATGATTCTGTCTCCCTCCCTCTGAGCACCCTGTTGTGCCTGGGGGCCTTCTGGCTGCAGGGGATGGGTAGGGCAGAGATCCAGGATGCCAATATCCTTGGGTCTAGAACGGAGAGCCCAGATAGTAGGTTGTAGCTACAATACTGACACTTAGGATCATTCTGACCCCTGACCAGTCATTGCATCTCCCTATATCTCATTTTATTCAGCTGCAAAAGAAGACATTTGGGGATGTCAGTAAAAATTAAACCCTCATCTTTCCAGTATAACCCGTCCATATTCTGGAGCCAACTTACTCTCTTCATTTCTGAAACACAATAATAACGACAACCACAATGAGAAATTATGCTGTATATCCTGAGGCAGAACCCCGAGTCTCCAGTTCCATGATGTGTTGCTATGGCTCCTGTCCTCACCCCCTCCTTTAAATTCTGCTCATTATTCAAAGCCCATCTATGGTGCTACTGTACTGCAGTGTTTCCCTCCCTCCCAAACACTGCTCCGGGCTGGAAATCATCACATGCTTTGATATAGTCTCCTCGTATGTGATTTATAACTCTTGGAAGCACGTATCCCTCAGTACCTTGCAATCCTTGGACAGGTTTTTAACTCTGTACTATATTACAGGTTCTCTGTGGGTAGTGCCCTGACTTACTATTCTTTATGTCTTCCTTGGTACCTACCATAGCCTTGCCTGTAGCAGGAACTTAATTAATGTTTATTGTGTCGATGAATTTAAAAAATGGCTACAGTGTTTTACTCAGTAAGAAGACAAGATGAAATAAGATCAGAGATGTGAAATCACTTGGGAAGGTAAAAGTTTTATTGAAATGAAAGGCCTGGTTGCTGGAATACTATGCAGGCACATTTGACAAGAGAGTAAAAATTCTCCAGGGTTATTCGCAACTGACAGAACTTTGAGGTATGACTTGGCTACTGAGGAAATTCCTGGGCTGTAAGTGTAGCTTTATGAGAAATTGAGATAACATGCTCAAAGAATGCTGGAAGAGAGAAAATGCCTAAAAGGACAACTTTCTCAGTGCTGTCAAGTTATCTTAATTTGTTTTCATGCAGAGAGACTTGTCAAACTGCCACTAACTATCTTGCCTTCTTGTCATCATGAAGTTTTTATACATTGTGCCAACTTCACTTTCTTGGTAGCCAAAAATTTTCACCAATGTCTGATAAAATCACTGCAAAGGATACATGTGTTGGCTTGCCACTCTGAAGTTTTCTATGGCTTGACACTATACCTGGTGGAAAGCCAAAGGAATCAGAGATGGCTTCTGAAATATTAACGCTGGTCCAATATGACAGTCTAGTAGGAAGGTCTATGCTAGCAGGTCACAATAATTCTACAAAGTCATCATGCCTTGGGATCCATCAGAATTTCTTTTAGTTGGAAACATTTAGTGGAAATCTGGAGTCTGGGATTACAAAGCTAAGCAGCTTAGAATTCAGACTTTGCTTCTGTAAGTATGATCTACAGACCAGCAGCCTTGGAATGAATATCCTACAGACACTTAGAAATGCAGGAACTCAGATACCTCTCCAGGTTGGTTCAGTCTAAGGCAGGGGATGGTCAAGAAAAAAGTAAAACATTTCTACCTCATTGTGATCCAAACAGGTTTAAAAGCATACAAGCAAACATCTCACATTTAATTCATCTAAAATATTTTTAAATTTGAAAATCTCATTTAAAAACTGCAGAAATTAAAGTTGTATAAATAAAATGGAGAAAGAAAAATAAACTCCTACCCTAAGATATTGCTTGTGACAGTCAATGTACTTGATTTTCTTCCAAAATGTTGTCATCTGGATACAGAATTACTGAAAATATATAAGTACTTGCTCAGAACACCCAAATTAGTCATTAGACATGCTGGTTGCCTGCTCCTTTCTAGTCAATTATAGTTAATAGGCATTTATTATAACATTATCATAAAGCATAGAATTAACCAATGACTGCAGAATATTAATTCCATTGCAATTAGAGAGAAATATTTAAAATCTTAAGTATAGTATTTTTCATAATATTAGTAAGAATGAAATAGCTTCAGGAAAATATTCATATGATGAGTCTCTCCTACTTTCCTATTTTATTAACCCCAATGCAGGTTTTTATCTTTTCCAAAGATAATTTAAATATGAGTTGAAAACCAGGTTTTTCCTTAATCAAAGCAACACTAATAAAAACAAATATGACCCAAAAGTATACAAAAGACAATCAAATGGCATTTAGGTACTAATGTTGCTTGTGTTTGGACAAGACTAAAGGTGTTTAGTTCAAAATTAAATATACTTTTGTCTCTTCATTGGAATTTGACCCAGTGGAATTTACAACTCACTTTGTTATTATTTATCTGTTCATGTTTTGGGTGTATTTACAGAGCTTTAGTTGTTGTAATTTATCAAATTGCACATGTCGAATTCCCCCTATTAAATCATACTAAGTTTATGAGATTTTTTAAATTAAAAGCACCAGGTTTAATATTTTATGATGCAGTATAAAACAATTTTGGGAAATTAGAATCTTTTTTACCTGAAATAGTGCTTCTTGTACTTAAAAGTTCATGGTGTGTGTGTGTGTGTGTGTGTGTGTGTGAAAGAGAGAGAGAGAGAGAGAGAGAGAGAATACTTATTTCTCTTAATTCATATTTGAATTAGTCTTTCTAAAGAAAAGACTCCATCTTAGTGCTAACACAAAGGAGCACATTTGAAGTTATTCAGTCAGTAACATTTATATAGCATCTGATATGTGCCAGGAACAATGAAAGGCTTTAAGAATTCAGACAATAAGACTATACCTTTTCCTTCAAGAAGTTCAGTCTTAGCCAGTTGTGGTGGCACACACCTATAATCGCACTACTTGAAAGGATGAGACAGGAGGATTGTAGGTTGGAGGTCAGCCTCAGCAATTTGGCCAGACTTTCAGTAACCTAGCAAGACCCTGTTTCGAAATAAAAAATAAACAAGGGCTGGGGGAGTAGCGTAGAGGTAGAATGCTCCTAGTGCAATTCCAAGGACCCCGTACCCCCACCCTTAAAAAGAAGTTCAGTCCTATAGGCAAAAATGACTGTTAAACCAAAGCAATCAAGCAGCACCTCCTCAGACACGGATTCTTAAAAACATGCTGTTGTGAGAGGACGTTTGCAGATGAAAGGCAATGATGAGTGCAGGCCAGGAGAGGGGAAGCTGAGTAGGCCATGGTCTCTGCTGAAGGTAAGTTTCAACCTGATCGCAGGAAAGGTTCTTGATTGGGTTCCCCTGAAGCAAGGGGAGTTGTGGGGCTGGGGGTGGGGGCAAGTGGTGAGTGCTAAAGGTAAGGTTCATTCTAGGAGGGTGCACGGAATTGGTGGTCAGAGTTTTCAGGAGAAAAAGACGACACATCTATCACAGGAGATAGCATATTGTAGAGAGATTCAGAAATAGGAAATTATGATCTCTATATATAATGGTAAGAGGATTTGCAAAAAGTAAAAAAGAAAAGATAGTTCCAACTGACAATTAGCACCTAACTATAGAAATTAGTTCATGTAATGTTAGCAGGCTAAGCCCGGAGGACATGCTTCCTGTTCATTATCAGTCAATTATATGCTAGCATGTCTAATATGGTTTGGATGTTCGCAACAAAATCTATTTTCAATTTATATTACTCTGGATTCACAGGGGTTTTTCCCAACTGAGATAATGCTCAAAATGTATTTCTTATTATTGTCCTTCTTATAAAGCAGAAATAACTCTGTGACATTTCTACAGGTGAAAGTTGTCACACTCACTGACATTCAATTCATCCGAAACTTCAATATGTGCCAAGCATTATATCCAGGTGAAATACGTTTTTATATATTTCTGATTTAGCTCATTGTACCTTAATAAAGCCCCACTGTAATAAAATAATGTGTGATGGATTTGATTTTGGCTGAAATGTTTTCAATAATAATAATAGCTAATATTTAATGAGAGATCTCACTGTGTACTAAGAATGGGGCTAAGTCCTTTACATTTATTTTCCAACTTAATTGCTATAAAAGCCCTATGAATAGATAGCATATTTACATCATTTTATTGATGAAGACATGGTCTTACAGAGGCTAGTTACTCTGTGGACTCACTCAGGTAGTGCACAGTAGGGATACATAATCAATTCTGCCAGACTCCAGAGTACACATCTTGACCACCATGCTATACTGTACTCAAGAACCAGAAGGGCTGGATTTCAAGAATTGATCAGAGACAATTTTTTCAATATATTTATTTTCATTTGAGGTGGTCTTTTTGGAACTTTCAAGTTATATTAAACATATATGTATATGTTCAAAATAGAATGGCAAATTATTTCAATCTGACATATTTTCAGTAAGTTTGTTTTATATTATCACATAGGTTCTAGGGACAACCTATTATAAGGATCAAAACAATTATATATAATAAATATATTTAAAATCTAGGATAGAAGCTGGGTGTGGTGGCTCACGCTTGTAATCCCAGTACTTGGGAGGCTGAGAAAGGAGGATCACAGGTTCGCGGCCAGCCTCAGCTACTTAATGAGGCCCTTCGCAACTTAGTGAGACCCTGTTTCAAAATAAAGAATAAAAAATAGGGCTGGGGGTGTAGCTCAGAGGTAGAATGCCCCTGGGTTCAATCCTCAGTACCACAAAAAAACAATAAAAATAAAATCTAGGATATAGACCAAAGCATAGTACCAAGCCACATGAACAATTATGCTATTTATCAACTATAAATTATCTATTTGGTTTACAAAAGTCTGACTTCTGCCCAAATGGCTCTCATGCAACTATTCTCCTAGAGATACCTACTGCACAAAGTTGAGTGAAGATCAAGAATATGTGTTAAAATATTTTGTAACCTACAAATGCGAGTAACACTCTATTACACTAATAGTCAATACAACTTTCTTCTATATTCTATTGCCTTGTCTTTTTTCTGGTGCGGATTTCATTGTTTTTCAAGTGCATCATTACCATTGGCTTCCAGGGTCCCCAGTCACCATGGTTCTTTGCTACTGTGGACTGCTAGTTCTCTAGTGCAAATTTATTCCGAATTATAAAGGACTTTCTCAGACAAACGTGAGCATATTCTTATGTGATGCTACTCTTGTTTCTCTTCCTTAAAGTAATATTTCAAATTCATTAGATAGTCTACGATTCAACTCTTTTTAAATGTCTTATGTTGTTACTAACCTCAATTATAGACCTGCATGTTTGGAAATTGAGCACATTCTCTGTCACATCATATCAATTTACATACTAATTTGCAAATTTTAGATTTATTGATATTGTTGAACATTCTCTTCAAAGATGGTAATAGTCTAAATATAAATCATTCACATCTCTCATTATTCCTTCAGGATACATTACTAGCTCTGGCAGTACAGGGTAAAAAAAAGAGTGTAAAACCTTTTTACAAACCTTGATTCATATTTTCATACTGCTCTTAAGAGAAGTTCATGTCCAATCGTAGTACATGATAGTGCCTTTCTCATAACATTCTTTACAACATTTAGTAGCATTTATTTTTTGAAGTGATTGACGTCAGAGTATCTGTCTTATCAATGATAGAATTGAAATTCAGAAAGGTTTAACTATTGTTGTGTGGATACATTGGTAGCAGATACAGGAGCAAAACACAGAACATAAATACAGCATATGACTACACAGGTCAAGTTTCTGGAGTTGTACTAATGGGTTCTAATCCCTTCCCCACTACTCAACTAGCATGTGATCCTTATCTCCCTATCTGTAAAATGGGAACAACAGTAACTATGAGTTAATTTAAAAAATGAGTAGATAATACATGTGTAACATTTGGCTAGTGTTTGATACACAGAATAAGAGCTCACAATTTTCTAAAAGTTATATTTCCCTAAAGATATTAATTTAAAGGAATATTTATATAAGTAATGCAACCAGAAATTTCTAAATATAGAAAATTAGGTATTGCAACTGGTATATAGCCAATACAAACAATAGAAAATAATTAAGTTGCTTTTACAATAAGTGTACTCTTTCTAGAAAATACCTTCCTGCCTAGAGCTTTAGCTAAGTATTAAACAAGATCTTTAGGACTTAGAAAATATAATTAATTTTGAATAATACAATGATTAGACAAAATGGACTCTTGCCCTTTGCCCTCGTTTACAGGAAGATAAATATAAGAACAGGTTTTTTTTCTAATGTCATTGCACTATGTTCTCTTTTACTAAATACTGTCAATTTCCATGCTGAGGGATTATAAACTAGAAGATATTCTAAATGAGATTTTCAAACTAATTAGCCTCCTGCCTGACACATTTGGTGACAAGAAAAATAAATAGTCCATCATGATTCATTTAAGCTCACATGACTGAAATTAATGGTATTACTACTTGCTATTTTGCCACAAAGGAGAACAATGTACAAAGTAACATAACACCACTACTAACCTCTTGGTTATTTCTGCTTAAGTGCATTTTTTCACATTTTAAACCATTAGCTATTAATGTGATAACAAGGAAACAGTGAACCATGAACAAGGATTATTAAAAAGACAAACACATGGTTCTATATGTTCTTTGTTCTTTGGAGGAAATTCCACAACCCTTTGTCACATGCATGCAATTCTATTTAGAACTATTTGCTTGGCCCCAGTCTCTTTAATTGTTGACAATGGCATCTTACTTCCTTCTCTACAGGGAATTGACTTGTTTTGTTTTTTTCCCAGAATGCTCCAAAGAACTTGATTGACTGTTAAACACACTGGCTGAATTTTCTTTACAACCAACACTCTGCATATCAAGTTCTTTTGAACAAAGTAAAAATGTAGCCTGAGATAAAAAATGTAGTCAGCCTAACATGGCCCTAAGAGGAGCAATATTAACTGACCAAAACATTCACACCCCCCTACTCTCACATTTCATCATGTTTCTAAAAATACTGAATGGCCTGCTATTCAGCATCAATTCCAGTTATTGTGTGCTTACAACACTACATGTGGCTACTGGGTGAAGTGCAATGACAGTGATGTCATAAAAGACGTGATCTGTGTCCCACTTAGAATCTCTCATTGAGAAAGAGGGTAGAGGACAAAGCATGAGACTCACAATTATATCCCATGATTAAAACGTGAAGATGTTATGAATATGTTTGGTGACATTGACATACACATTTTCAGTACTTTGAGGCTATGTATGACTTACACAGGCAACAGTGATGAAATAGGAAACCACAGGTTGAAGATCAAAATTTGAGTTCTGAGTTTTCTTAAAACTAAAATGACTGTTGATGTTACAAATGATACATTTTTCATGAGTGCACAATTCCCACCACTGATTTTTTTTAATGCACACAAAGTTTTAGGGAATTTAGAAGTACAAAAGTACAGTTTATAATTCAAAATACCCCCCAAAAATTGACCATTTCTTTCATTAATTTTCATTATTTTATACCACATATTATGCTAGGCAATTAGTACTGTTCTGTAATAAATTATACTTCCAACTTCCAAGAATTTTATTGTCTAGTGGGAAGTCAGACCTGAAACCAGTACTGGTTAAAATATACCCCATGTGCTATCAGACATTTCAAAATATTGAGGGAATAGAGAGGTGCAAATGACTCATTTGTCTTCCCATTTTATTAACCAGCACTTCCTTCTAACTAACTCCCATCACTAAAGCTGGGGAAACCTGCACATACTCAATAAAATAACCTACATAAAATAGTCCAGCAAGACACAAATTTTATGAAGACCATAAGAGAACAAAGACAAGAAGGAACTAACTCTTAGTTATTGCTTCGGGGATTCATGGTTTTCTCTATCAGAATCTCTACCATTCCAGGATATCAAACTAACAATCTCTCTCCATGTGCCTGTCATCTTGAAATGAGATTGGAAACGATTCTAAAGGCAGATATGTAGATATGCATATGTTGATATGCTTGAAGCAAACTGCTTCCCCCACTGTGCTCTGCTCCAACCAGTTAAAGATGTGTTCAATGATAATTACTTAAATCAAGAGATATATGATGGACTTATCTGGAAAATGGGTAGATAATTTCAAAGAGCTTTATTTTCTTCTTGAAAACTTATGAATAACATGGTTGATTATGCTGTTTGACTTTTTTTCTCTGTGGTTTCTGTTCTGAGCAGATATGATGAGAGAAGCAAAGTATGAATACCTCATATTGCCTGGATAAGGTTATGGCTTAATTTAATTATAGTAATTTACAGCCCCATTGCACAGGGTTGTTAAAAAAAATGTGCTGCTTGCAATGGGCAGTAGGTTGACACAAACTAACAATGTACATTTAAACTAAACTACCTCATTAAATTTTAGGACACCATTATTCCTTGTCTTATTATTATTCTAAATGCAGTATTGTGGCTTCTATGACTCACTCACACAGAGTAGTTCATGATAGATTGATTTTGATGCATGTTGCATTAGTCACACTTTTCTCTCAATTCAAATAATGTACAATACAGAATATATGGTGGTCAAGTTGCTCGAGGAGATATCCAATGTATTCCTTGACATTGTCATAAACACCAAGAATATAAACACAAACATCCCTCTGAATAATTCTTGGAAAATAGAAAAACAAAATAACTTGGCTTTTTCATTTTTGTACAATAAAACATGAAAGAAGTAATCTTACAAAGGAAAGAGAACTAATATGATGATAAGGTCCCCACATTGGCAGTCTTAATATCCTCTATGTCCTTGGGCAAACACCCTCTCTGAGATGTAAGATCCTAGGAACACATTCTCTCTTTTCTCTCCTAATTCGAATCCTCCAAAATTCTATGAATGTAGTACTCTATAAAAGTGATCTTTCATTTGCTTCTAACTATGAAATAAGCACATAAATATGAAAATAGAATGATCTCTGACATACAGGGATATTGGTATTTCAGTTTTACAAAAAGTTTCATTACTGTTTATAAATATCACTAACAATTATTGCTATGAGCATTGGAAAATGAGCAATTTAACTACTCAAATATATATTCCTCACACACTTGCCACATGGTCTATAATTCACATATTATTCATTCCTTTGAAATACCTTCTTAAAATGCCATGTCATCTAGGAAGATTAATACATTAAAGTTAAAATACATTAATACATTAAAGTTCTTGGTAATTGAACTATTGGAGTTTTAGAATGTGAATATTTGAATAGTTCAGAAGTTTTCTAAAAGGAGTCTTCCTCTGGACAAAATGGCTGAGTCTCCATAATCAGAAAAAGGTTGCTCTAATAAGGCTGGAGACTAATCTTCTTGTATGGAAATACGCTTTTCATGCACTGAAGAGATATTGGTAAACAATTTGACACAGATAATAGAAATATATCAGGAATCCAAGCGAGAAATTTAAATACCTCTGGGCATATTGACCAATAATACTGTTTATTAATGAAAGTCAAAAACAACTTTTATGTGAAATGTACCTATGATTTATGCTATTAATAATTTAGCATCAACTCCACACATTCTCAGGTTATGTAGAAACACTTTACTTAAAATTTGCTGTTGTGTACATGTATGTTTATATCACTTTGAACCTCACTATGATGTATAATTACAATACACCAACAAAGTATATATTGTTTTAAAAGGCTGGGGTGTGTTCCAGAAGTGGAATGTCCCTGGGTCTACTCCCTAGTACTCAAAATAAAAATAAATAAATAAAGTTAAAACAGAATATTTACTCAGAGGTTCCCACTAATCTTGTGCTTACTTTGATTTTACTCTTGTGCCAACTTCATGCTTGAACTACCAAAGATTTACCACTTTACTAAAATCACTGTCTTGGCTTAATTTAGATTATCATGATAACTAGTAGTCAAGATTTTTAAAAAATACATACATGATTTTCAAAGGTAGCTCTGGAGAGTAGGGAAAGCAAGGGCTAGATCCCAAGGCCATATTCAATGAGGCACCCCAACAGGTTCTCTGTGGAACTAAAAATGGGCATGAAGTGGTTGGGCACATAGGGTAATACAAAAAAATGATGAAACTGAGAATTACCTTTCTTTTTCATATTCTTTAAAGGAAAAGACCCTAAATCTTTAAAATAGAAGGTCACTAATGATAGTAATATAAAGCATAAGAAATTCTAGAATTTTAGATAACAGGAATGAATGATAATATATAGACTTATAGCTCATATAATTTCATCACCTGGTTTTTAAAAACTTGTTAATTTAGTGTAAAGCAGCAGAGCAGACGAATATAGCCAAGACTAACACTGGAGTATACAGAAGTAAAGTAAATGCAAATCAAGACCATCCAAAATCACTTCACTCCAGTAAGAATGACTTAATGTTTATAAACACTAAAATTAACAAGAGCTGGCAAAGATGTAGAGAAAAAGGATCCCTTGCATGCTATTGGTGGTAATATAAATTAGTATAGCCAGTAGGGGAAAACCATGTGGAGGTGCCTCAAAAATTTAAAAACAGAACTACCCTATGATCCAGCAATTCCACTACTGGTGTATGTCCAAAGGAAAGGGAATCAGTCTGTTGGAGAGACATCTGCACTCCCACACTCACTGCAGTACTGTTTACAAGAGCCAAGAAATAGAAACAACCTAAGTGTCCATCAGCTGGTGAATGTATAAATAAAATGCTGTACACATACACAGTGCAAAACTATTCAGCCATAAGAAAAGGATGAAATCCTGTCATTTTCGACAATTAGGATAGAAATAATGATCAGGATGTTTAGTGAAATAAGCCAGATATAGAAAGATAATTACTGCATGATGTCATTCATATGTAGGATCTAAAAGTTGACCTTATAGAAGTTGAGAGTTGAATGGTGGTTACCAAAGGCTGGGGACAGTAGAGGGGCAGAGAGACAGGGAGAGGTTGACCAATGGGTACTAAGTTACAGTTAGGATAGGAGTAAGAAATTCTGATGTTATATTGTACAGTAAGGGGACTATAAATAATGATAATATACTGCATATTTTTAAAAAGCTAGAAGAAAGGATTTTGTATGCTTTACCATAAAGAAATGATAAATGTTGAGGGTGATAGATATGTTCACCCTGGTTTAAACATTACACAATATGTATATGTACCAAACCATCATATGGTACCCCATATATGTGTACAATATTACATTTTTATGTATTAGTTAAAAATAAATTTAAATTAAAAAATCCAAATTAAAACTCAACAATCTTTGGAGTCTGTCCTTATAGTTGAATGGGAGTCAGAATCAATGTCTAAGACACATCTTTTCCACTCAGTTTTATGATAGAAATTTACATCTCTAATACATACAGTCAAAGTCATTGTCCAGGTGACTATACTTCTTGTTGTCTTCAAGATATCAACCTAGTTGTCTGTATTTCTCACAGGATATTGGACCATATAAAAGGAACTTTGATGTCAACTCAAAGGTATGATTCTACCCAAATGCCTTGCTCTATAGATGGGAACTCAAGTAATTTGACATGGAGTGTCCTGCTGCTGACAGGTGGGGCTTCATTCAAGAAGGGCTCAGGCAGAAACAAATAGAGGTTATTAGGCCAGGAGATCATCTGAGGGGACCCAGGAAAGCCTAACCAGGTATTCCTTCTCTGATGGAGTCAATAGTGGTTGTAAATTTATTAGAAATAAAATATATGACATGAAGCTGAGGCTCATGGAATATATTTTATATAATAAAATATTTTCTTTTTAATTATATTTTAATATATATACATATATATTCTGTGTGTGTCTTTCCACAGTGTCATAAGGTTTATTCAATACTCGAAGGTTATAACACACAGGAAATTATTAGGAAATTCTCTATGTAAAGTTAAGCTAGTTTTGGATGCTGGGTGGCTGCTTTCCCAAAGCCAATTAGCTAGAAATGAACATCAAATGATACACTTCACACTAACAATTCTAACAAGTATACTACAATAACACTTCATTTGTTTTTTATATACTATTATTGGTGCATTATAGTCTCACATCATAATGTAGTTCATAGTGATAGTGACATATACACACACAGCACTCTTTGGGCATTTCCCCAGCTCCCTTCCCATGTCCTCCTTCCCCATATAGGATATTGAGATTGATAATGGTAATTTCACTTATGTATATAATGTCAATGGAAGTGATTTCTTCATTGATTCTCCCTCTCCCCCCACCCACCTTCCTGTAGACCACCTCCCTGGCTCCACTGGAGTTTCTCCTCCATTATCTAAATTCCCCTGATATGCAGATTACTCCATAGTTTCTGCATATGAGAAAAAACATATGACCTTTCACTTTCTGTGACTAGCTAGCCTCACTTAATATAATGTTCTTCATCCCGATCCATTTTCCTGCAAATAACATAATTTTGTTCTTCTTTATTGCTGAGTAAAATTCCATTGTGTGTATGTCCCATAATTTTGTAATCCATTCAACTGTTTATGAACACCTAGGTTGGTTCCATAATGAGGCTATTGTGAATTGTGTTGCTATAAACAGGGATATGCATATATTATTATAATATTCAGATTTCATTGTCTTTGGAAAGATATCCAGGAATGGTATAGATGGATCTTATGGTGGATCTATTCCCAATTTTCTGAGGAATCTCCACACTGATCTCCATAGCAGATGTACTGATTTGCAATCCCACCAACAGTGTAGAAGAGTTCCTATTTTCCCACATCTACATCAGCATTTATTATTGTTTGACTTCTTGATGATTGCCATTCTGATTGGGGTTAGATGGAAACTCAGTGTAATTTTGATTTGCATGTGCATAATTGCTAATGATGTTGAAAATCTTTTCATGTATTTATTGGCCATTTGTATTTCTTCTTTTGTGAAGTGTCTATTTAGTTCAGTTGTCCATTTCTTGATTGGGTTATTTTTTTTTAGTGTTAAGTCTTTTAGTACTTTGTATATTCTAGATATTAGTCCTCTATCAGAAGAATAGCTGGCAAAGATCTTCTCTCATTCTGCAGGCTCTCTCTTTAGACACTTTACAGTTTCTTTTGATGAATAGAAACATTTTAGTTTAATGCCATTCCACTTATTAATTCTTGTTTTAATTTCCTGAGCTTTGGGGATCTTATTGATGAAGTTTCTATCTGTGCCCATATTGGAGTGTTGGACCTATATCCTCCTCTAGAGATTTCAAAGATTCTGGTCTAATTTCCAGGTATTTGATCCATCTTGATTTGACTCTTGTGCAGGGTGAGAGGTAGGGATTTAATTCCATATTTCTACAAATGGATAACCAGTTTTCCCAACACTGTTTGTTGAAAAGGCTGTCTTTTCTCCAACGTATGTGTTTGGCACCTATGTAAAATATCAATTGGCTGTAAGTGTATGGATTTGGTTCTGTAGCTTCTATTCTGTTCCATTGGTCTATGTGTCTATTTTTTTGTGCCAATATTATGCTGTTTTTATTATTATAGCTCTGTAGTATAATTTGAAGTCAGGAATTGTGATGCCTACAGCATAGTTCTTATTGCTGAGAATTGCTTTGGTTATTCCAGGTCTTTTGTTTCTCCATGTGAAATTTAGGACTGATTTTTCTAGGTTTGTGAAGAACGATATTGGTATTTTGATAAGGATTGCATTAATTCTGTAGATCACTTTTGATAGAATGGCCATCTTGATAATATTTATTCTGCCTATCCAAGAGTAAGGAAGATCTTTCCATCTTCTAAGATCTTCAATTTCTTTCTTTTGTTTCTGATGATCCTTTGGATTTATCCACTGTGGTGATGTCTCCTCTTTCATTTCTTTCATTTTAATAATTTGTTTTGATTCCCTATTTCTTTTGGTTAGGTTGGCTAAGGGTTTATCAATCTTGTTAATCTTTTCAAAGAACCAGCTTTTTGTTTTATTGATCTTTTGTATTGTATTTTTCTTCCTTTTTTTCTGTTGATTTTAATTATCTCATGCCTTTTACTAGCTTTGGGATTAGTCTGATCCTGTTTTTCTAGGTCTTTGAGGTATGTCATTGGGTTGTTTATTGGGTGATTTTCTGTTTTTCTTATGTGAGCACTCAGAGCTATAAATTTTCCTCTTAAAACAACCTTCAAAGTATCCCATAGGTTTTGGTATGTTGTGTCTCTATTTTTATTTAAATCTAGGATTTTTTTTATTTCTCCCCTTATTCTTCTCTGATCCAGTTCTCATTCAGAAGTGTATCATTCCATCTCCATGTATCTATGTAATTTCGTTTGGTCTTCCTGTTGTTGATTTTTACTTTAATTCCATTATGATCTGAAAAGATGCAGAGAATTATGTTACATTTTTTTAATCTATTGGTACTTGATTTGTGGCCCAGAATGTGCTCTATTTTGGAAATGGTTCCATGAGCAGCTGAGAAGAATGTATTCAGCTGTTGTTGGTTGGAATATTCTGTATGTCTATTAGGTTCATTTGGTTTATAGTTTCCTTTAGTTCTCAAGAGTCTTTCCTCATCTTTTGTCTGGAAAATCAATCTAGTGGTGTGAGTGGTGTGTTGAAATCCCCCAATATTATTGTATTTGTATCTATTTGAGACCTAATGTCCCAAAGAGTTTGTTTTATAAAAGTAAGTGCACCCACATTTAGGGAATAAATGTTTACTATCATGACATCTTCTTGTTGGATTGTTCCTTTTATTAATATGAAGTGACCTGCTTTGTCTCTTTGGATGTGTTTTAGCTTAAAGTCTGCTTTGTTGGATAAGAGCATTGCTATGTCTGCTTGTTTTCAGTCTCCATTTACATGGTATATCTTTTTCCATCCTTTCACCTTTAGCCTGTGGATATCTTTGCCTGTAATGTAAGTTTCTAGCAAGTAGCATATAGTTGGATTATGTTCTTTAATCCACATAGCCAGGCTATGCCTTTTAATTGGGGAGTTCAGACCTTTGACATTCAGTGTTATTATTGAGAGATGATTTTTGTTTCCTGTCATTTTGAGTTGTGTTTTCTGTTTGATATAGTGTCATTTCTCCTTTGCTTAGTTGCCCATCTGGAAGAATTCACCTCTTCTCTGGTTCTGGTATTTATTTTTTTTTCTTCTTCTTTGTGTTTTATTTCGTTACATATTTTTCTCTAGTGCCAGCTTGATAGTCATAAATTCTTTTAGTTACTGTTTGTCTTGAAAAGCTTTTATTTCTCTATCAATCTTTGCTGGACATAACAGTCTTGGTTGGAAGTTGTTTTCTTGCAGGGTTTGGAGTACATCATATCAGTCTCTCCTGGATTTCATATCTTGGATTGAAAAGTATGGAGTGATTCTTATTGTTTTGCCCCTGAATGTCACCTGTTCTTTTGTTCTCATTGCATTTAAGATTCTTTCCTTGGCCTCTATGTTAATAATTTTTATTATCATGTGGCACAGAGAAGTTCTTGCTTGATTTTTCCTTCATGGTGTTTTGAATGAATGTCCAACTAGATGTCCAACTCCTTTTCCATGTTTGGAAAAATTCTCTGATATTATTTCTCTGAAGTGATTTCTAATGCCCTTGATTTGTGTTTCCAAACCTTCTTCAATGCCTATTATTCATAAGTTAGGTTTTTTCATATTATTCCATATTTCTTGGATGTTCTGGTCATTTTATCATATTGTCTTCTCTATATTGTTGACTGTGTGGTCAGTTTTGAATGAGCAGTCTTCCAAGAATGAGACTCTATTTCCATGTGGTCTAGTATGGCAGAGGTGGTTTCTATTAAGGTCTTTAACTCATTTATTGTTTCCTTTATTTTGCTCAAAGCCTTTTTTGGTTTCTTACTTACAGCCTCAATTTCTTTATTCATATGTTCTTTTATTTCCTATAAACTTTCTCTGATTTCATTTCTGAGGCCTTTGATCATATTGAAAAACAAAATTCTGAATTCTCCTTCTAGCATTTTCTGCAGTTCACTATTGGTGATCTCCCTTGTTATTGAGTTGTAGGAGTTTATTTTCTCATTGGTCTTCATCCTCATGTTTTCAGAATTCTCAGGTTTGTATTTATTTCATCTTGGGATCCTCCTCCTCTTTATGTGAGATTCCTATATTTATTTGTTATCCATTCATAAGAAGTTCTATGCTGGGGGTATATATTTGCCTCAATGTATCTCTCATATAATCAGACTTTTGAGTTTGTCTCTGAGAACCTCTTTAATAAGATATAGTTTTTGGTCAGTATAGGCAAACAGGAGTCTCTGATTGGCTGCAGGCCACAGTGCTCTCCATGCCCAAACTCAGCAGGACCAGAGACTATGATGTTCTGTTCAGAGCCTGCAGCCTGCTGGTTGTGATTTAATGCCCCCCACACACCACTGCTTCTGTTGTGGTTGTGAACCCGTGAAACCCTGCAGAGTGCTGACCTCCAACCTTTGTGGACACTGGGCATAAGCTCAGCAGGGATGGAAATTACAGTGTTCCCAGCTTGTGGCCCAGCTGGCTGAGCTTTGATGGACCAGGGACACCTCTGATGATCTGCTGGTTGCAATTGCATGGAGTAATGTTAGTCACTGGCTTGCGTGATCCCCAGGCACAAATCCCCAGGCAGAGAGAGTGTTTCATTACCAGCCTGTAGCTGTGATCACCTGAACCCCTACAGGCCCCTGATCTACCTGCTTTCAGGGTCCAAGCTCTGGCTGGAACAGATGGTTACCATTCTGAGCTTGGGGCTTGGGTGGTTCAGTTATTTAGCCCCAGGGGCACTTCTGCTGTTTTGGGCAGCTGCAATCACACAATATCTTTTTGGCCTCTGACCTTGGTGTTTGTGGCACACAAACACTGCTGGGCATCAGTTTATAGTCTTCCAAACCTGCAGCATGGTTGGCTGAGTTATTTCACCCCACAGACACCACTGCTAATGGTCCTGTGGTGATTGCTAGAGACTCTGCAAGAGCACAGAACTGCAGATCCTAGGTCCTACCTACCCTAGTGTCCCTAGGGACTGTTTGTGAATTCACATTTCTGTCTTGTCTGGATGTAGTCCCCACCCCCATTTCTGAGGGATGATTTGCCAACTCACAGACCCCACAGGGCTTTCCTTTGCCACACAAGTCCTTGTAGCTAAACAGGCTCACACTGGGATGGCTTGTAAATTCATGGTCTTGAAAAGTGCCACTTGGGTCCCTGCAGGAAGGGAAAAGTTCAGCTGCAGCCACAGGAGTTTGCTAGGTGGTTTGGATGGTTGGTCTGTAGATTCACAGTGGTCTTGAAATGGCAGGATGTCGCTACTGGGGTCCCTGCAGAAAGGTCCTATCAGGTTCAACTGCAGCCACAGAAATCAGGAGTTAGCTGGGTAGTTTAGCTGGGCAGTCTGGGGGAGTTGCACTCTTGAAGTATTCATGTTTGGAGAGAAGAACGTGATTGCTTTTGATGATGGTTTTGTGGAATCACTGGCTCAACATGATTCTGTTTCTTTGCTAGAGTTGGTCTCTGAGAGCTGCCAGTTCCTGGCAGCTGCCAGCCCAGGCATAGACTCACCAAGATGGCGTCACCTCCACTCTCAGCTCACCAGATGAGATGCACGGAGCTCTTTTCAATGCTTTGTTCTCTCTGCTGCCTCCAATTCCACCTTGTCTCTATTGTCTTTCTTCTGTTGAGTTCTGACTGCTTTTTTTCTCTTGACAATAAGAAGTCTTCCCTCTGGTTGAGTTCTGAGTATTGGAGCAACCTAAATGCGCAGTCTTCCTCTATTAAACCACCTTCAATCCCTAGACTAACACTTCTAACAATTTATACCAAACAAGTATACTAGACAATATACAAATCCTATCATTCAATCACCTGAAATAGCAAATAACAAGCTACAAACAAGCAGGGAGAGGGGATAACACACCAAATCCAGGAATGGGAGAGGAGATTCCAAAGTTGATCCAGGTGCTGAGAAGGCTGAAGAGTAATGCTGATCCTATATTTTATTGTAATATATTTATAATGCATGGATGGCCACACCTCCCTTCAGGATTTCATAGCAAATTCTCTTTGATCGAGAACTATAACCTCTTGTAATGGGGTGTGGTGTATGATGCAAGGCAGTTAGTTCTCATAGTAACTGTACAAAACACTTAAAGGGCTTGTTAAACACATGTTGCTGGGCCTTGCCCAAGAGTTTCTGATTCAGTATGCAAAGAGTGGAGTCTGGGAATTGTATCTTTAACAAAGTTCCAGGTAATGCTATGGAAGTTCCTAGGAGCACTTTGTGAGAATTAGTAGTGTATTCAGGGCACAGAAAGCACCAGAGTGACAGCAGCTTGATTTCATGCAGAGCCATTTGATGCTGAAGTCATGAATGAAGGCCAAAATTCAGCTCTGAAGTGCCACCAACACACACACACACACACACCACAACACATGGATGTATGTATATATTTATGCATGCATGTGTATCCTTATATATATATCTATCTATATTCTTATCTCTTAAAATTCCTGCTTGGGTATTTATTCATATATACATATTTATGTATATATTCTCTTATCTCTGAACACCCTCCATGAATTGTTTTTTTTTTTTTTTTGTGGTACCGGGGATTGAACCCAGGAATATTCTACCTCTGAGCTACACCCCCGGCCCTATTTTTTATATTTTATTTTGAAACCGGGTCTCACGAAGTTGCGGAGGGCCTCACTAAGTAGAGAGAGAGAGAGAGAGAGAGAGACAGGGAGAGAGAGAGAGAGAGAGAAAGAGAGAGCTGAGGCTGGCCGCGAACCCGGATCCTCCGGTCTCTGCCTCCCAAAGTACCGGGATTACAAGCGTGTGCCACCACGCCCGGCTTCATGAATTGTTTTTATGCAAAAATATATATGCATGTGTACATGCATGTAATATATTATCTCATAAAAATATTGTCCTGGAGGTTTTATACTCTATTTTAAAATCAAGAAAATGAAAATGTGGGGCCAGAAATTAAATTGACATAATTACTCAAACAGTAAAAGAAAACAATGGAGATCTAATTCAAGGTTTTAACTGCCACAAAATCCCTTTTCTTACTATCATCTAAAGTGTTGCTACCATGTGTTAGTAGTTTATCTTTTCCACCTGCATAAGGAGGTTGGAGGCCTAGAAATTCTGAGAGACAGAATGACTCAAGACTTGAATTGTATCCTGGATAACTAAGGAGCAATTGGTTTAACCAGTTTTACACACACACACACACACACACATACACACAGACACACACACATATACATGCACACACACATTTCCCCTAGAATTTGATTGTTTGACTTGTCCTTGAGTAAGCTTGTGCCTATTTGTATCCCATAAATATAATAAAATGAAAAGATAATTTTTTAAATTTATTCTTGACAATATAAATTCAGGGAATCTGTGGTACTTAGAATTAACTTGGTTAAGAAACACAGAAGTAGAGCCAGGCATGGTGGTGCATGCTTGTAATCCCAGTACTTGGGAGGTTGAGACAAGAGGATTGCAGGTGTGAGGACAGCCTCAGCAACTTAGCGAGGCCCTCTGAAACTTAGTGAGACCCTGTTTAAAAATAAAAAAATAAAACAGGGCTTGGGGTAAAGCTTGGAGGTAGAATGCCCTTGAGATCCATCCCCAGTACTACAATAAAAAAAGGAAACAGAGACATGAGCATCATATATATAAAAGGAATCCATTTCCAATTCAAATAATCTATATGCAAGGTTCCTGAATCACGAGTTTATGTAACCAGTGGTTCCAAGAATTCTACACAGTGGCTTCAAGGACATCTGCAATATTTCTAAAATGAAAATATTTTGGAACATGTAGAATTTTCTGAGAAGTTCCATAACTTTTATAATTTTCTCACAAGTATACTATGATCTAAACTTTTCAGAAATGTGCATATAGTCCAACTCCTTCCTTTAAAACCTTTAAAAATAAAGAAACATATTAGAACTGTCTCCTAGGTAGTTAGCAAAGGCAATTATGCCCAGTGACTCTGGTCTAGTGCTATTGACACATCCTCTATTGATTCTCTGACCTAAAATTGCAATATCCTGTGCTAAGTTGTTTAGCTGATGAAGGTTTCATAGGACAATTCAATGAAATTATCTATAATTTTAATGACTACTTTTACCTTTGCTATTGGTTATAAAATATTGTTAAGAAGATGCTTCATTATCTAATTTTAGTTTATTTGTATAAAGTACCATTTACTATATTTTATAATATCACTTACTTATAAATAGGTTTGTATAATTTTTTACTATTGTACATGACTTTTATTTTCTTGGAGATTCTAAAGAATCAAGATTCTCATGTGGCTTCCAGCTCTGCCCTCATAGATATTTATGAACTGTAAATAGAATATAGATTAAGCATTATTGTTCATAGTTTATCTTCTTATTCATATTTACTAATTTTCCTTATTCTACTACATGTTGTTTTTTTCTAGTCATGAGCACAGACTAAACTAGCTCCTCTTTTTCCAGGTCTGAATGAAAAAGTGAAAAATTTGAAATTCTTTATCTTCATTTCATTTAAAAATTTAAGGGTATGTAGGCAAAAGTCAATGCTCAGAGTGGGAAGATGAGTTATAATACTTTTCCACCATTTTTCTGACTTGCTTTTTCTAGTACCTACATTTACTATCTTGTGACTCAATTTCCACCTTTTTCAGGTATGATTATCTCAGTGAAATGCATAACACAAAGATGCAAAACACATTTTCTTTACCTCTTATTCTTTCATGTATTTTAGCATTGGAACTTGACTTATGTATTCTAGTAGAAATACTTCACAGTGATGCGGTTATAATTCAGGTTTTATTATTATTGGTTTTAACATTTGCATACCACATTTCTTATAGAGTAAAACTGATCAACATTGTTATTAACAACACTTGTGCAATGGTTTGGATTTGGAATGTCCCCCTGGCCCTCATGGAAACACAGTAGCAATGCAGGAAGCGGGCTTGGTTGCTAAGGAGGAGCCCCTGGAGGTGTGGCCTTGGGGATTATATAAGGTCCTCTCCTCCCGCTGTTTGTTCTCTGCTTCTGGCCTCCGTGATGTTAGTGATGTTAGAGCGAAGCCTCACGGGAATTCTCCCTCTCTCTCCACTGCCCACCGCCATGCCCTGAGATCCACAGTCCCCAGTCTCGCATGGACTGAACCCAAAAGTCTCCAAAGACACCATGAGCAAATAAATCTTCCTTCCTCTAAGTTTCATGGTCAGTTTTTTATACTATATCAGTGAGGATGCTAAGACAACATGGAAAATAAATAGTATGTAGGAAACTACTGCCATATGACAGTACTTGATCACATACCACACATACATATTTTCAACAGAATCAAGTACTTTATCGTGGGTATACATCTTCCTTGGTAATGATGAATGACAGATGCTAATCTTAAAATATAGAGAAAGTCTTAATTTCCTTGAAAATATATATAAAATGAAATTAGTTCTGAGGATGACAACTAATATTTTCTTTAAATATAGAATTTTAAAAGTAGGTCCTCTCAAAGATTTAGCCTGTAACAAAGGAAAACCCCAAAAGTCCCCAAGTACACACACACATACACACACACACACACACACACACACACACACACACACACGAGTGGAGATGGAGAAGGCATGACTTCTGTGACCTGGACTTTGGTTTAGTTCATGTTTGTGTTTAAAAGAAAGTTGGCTATATTATTAGAAATCGAACACTTTAGACAACCTATCTTTATTGAATTATAAGGAAATTGCATTGCACAGTACATGGATCAGACTGTTTTCAGAGCCAAGAGAAAATCATTTAAACTAAACTCTATTATAATGTGCCAACCATAATCAGTTTCAATTAGGTTCACAAAGAATGTTAGAGGATCTCAGTCTTTGCAGAAATTTCTGTAGTTAAAGATCTGTCTGCATGCTCATTATAAGTCTAATTTTTGAGAGGTTTATAACACAGCCAGCTTAATTTGCCTTGGGAAGAGACTTGGCACTCTGCTTTCTAACCCAGATAAATTTATGAGGATTTAAAAATATAATATATTTAAGTTGCTTTGGGTTTTCAGAAATTTGGTCTTTTCTTTTTCAGATTCCCCCAAGAAATCTTTTTAGACATTATTTTCCAAATCACTTCCCATAAGATTTTAATGGCATTGATATGCATTTCTGTGTTTACATACTAAGGCTCTTCGGCAGGTCACATATCATTGTAATAAACAGGCTTATTTTTTTATTCCCCCACCATGTCAATAAATAAATAAATAAGTAAAAATATTTTTGCCCCCTTTGGGAATATATTACCCTGTTGAACATGCAAGATCTATAGAAACACTACAGATTTCCTGAGATCCAATGATTTCAAAAATTCTTTTTTTGTTCTTGTTGATACTGTGGATTGAATCCAGGGGCATTCTACCTCTGAGCTATACCCTCAGGCCTTTTTATTTTTTATTTTGACATGGGGTCCCATTAAGTTGATGAGGGTCTCACTAAGTTGCTGAACATGTGATCCTTCCTTGGCAGTCTCCCAAGTACTGAGATTACAGGTGTGTGTCATCAAGCTCAGTTCAAACATTCTAATTTATTAAAATATAAAAACAATTCAATGAATATTTAAACAAATTTCTGAAAGTGAGAGTAAATTATACAAGAATAAATTTTTACTTGCTTTAATATTAAAATCTTGTAAAAAGAATCTTTAAAATGTTTCATTAAGTCTGAAATAAGAAATAGTTTGTAAGCTAAATTCCAATACTGATAAAAGTCTATATCAAAGATTTAGAAAACAGTATTAACACCAATGGATGTATTAGCAGGCTGATTAAGATAATACTATCACAGATTAAAGTGAATTGTAATTTTCTATTTGATAATGGCAGATGGTGAATTAATTACTGTGAGATATACTTGATTTGTGTGTATATGGTACTGGGGATTGAACCCTGGCATGTTCTTGCTCTGAGCTCCACCCCTAGCCCTATTTTTTTTTCTTTTGAAACAGGGTCTTGCTAAATTATCACACTTGCCTCAAATCTGTGATCCTCCTCCCATGTACTTGGATTACAAGCATGCACCACCATGCCTTGTCTTGGACATGCTTTTAAAAAAATCGGATGTTCCCCCTAATCTGTGGGAGCTAGATAGAATGGGATGTAGAAGGGACTTAGAAAGGAAGAAGAAGAAATCTTTAGATGGACAAAGAAGGTGACCTAACTGAGGGAGTTGGGCAGGGAGTGGAGGGAAACAAACTATAGCACATGATGTACATACACAAACCTATAAGACTCAATCACTATCTGGAG
>PVJS01013737.1:0-41582 GCA_004027185.1 Glis glis | reverse complement strand
ACCGCAAAAAAAAAAAAAAAAAAAACCAAAACCAAAAACAAAAACAAAAAATCTGTAGGCTACACTTAGGGAGCAAGGACAAATTCAGGAAACCTGATATCAAGTTTTGAAACATCTCACTCCCTGATTGAATTGAGGTAATTTGCCCAACTCTAACTGATGTAACTGATGACCAGAAATATTTGAATCTTTCCCTAGAGGATGACAATGCCGTTTAGAGTTGCTCCAAGTTTTCAATCACAATGTCCTGGATTCAAGACAAATGGGCAGGTGCAGTGGCACACACCTGTAATCTCAGTTGCTTGGGAGGCAGAGGCAAGAGGGTCTTACATAAGTCCAAGGCCAGACTGGGTGATTTAGTAAGACCTTATCTCAGAAATAAATAGATAGATGATAGATAGATAGATAGATAGACAGACAGACAGACAGACAGACAGATAGATAGATAGATAGATAGATCTGGGGTATAGCTACATAGTAGAACACCCCTGAGTTCAATTCCCTAGTACTGCATTCAGTCAGTCAATCAATACTGATTAGGCATGTCAAGATACAGAAGCAAGTGAATCAAAGCCAGGATAAAACACAGACAAGAGAAATATGATCAGAGGTAGTCCAGATAGTACGGTTATCAAAAACAGAATTTAAAATGTTTAAAAAGGTGGATAATCTGTTACTAATGAGGATTTATTTTCTTCTTTCTAATTATTATTCCTTTTTTAAAATTTATTTTCATGGTGCTGGCTAAGATCCATAGGACAATGTTGAATACAAATAATGAAAGTAGGAATTGGGTTGTTTTTTCCTCTTAAAGAAAATGTTCTGAATATTTGATAATTAAGTATAATTTTTGCCATGATCTTTAGACCAGATTGTCCTAATTCTGGCTTAGTATGATTTTCTAATGTGAGGACTATTGAATGGAGTAGAAATGCCTTATTTTGCCTTAATTGAGATGCTAATATAGTTTTTCATCCTTACATCAATGACTTCTAATGTGAAATAATTTTCATTGGTTAGTGATGTTGAATATCTTTTCATGTATTTATTCATAGTTCATATATCCTTTTGTTGATGTGTTTATTCAAGTCCTAAGCTCATTTTAAAAGATTTTTTATGTTACTATTGAGTTTGAGAATTCTTTATATATTCTGATTATAAGTCCTTTTTCTTACATATGATTCACTAATATTTTCCCCCAGTCTGTAACTTGTACTTTCATGCTCTTATAGTGTCTTTTGCAGAGCAAAAGTCCAATTTATTAATATTATATTTTATGGAACATGCTTTTGCTATCACATAGAAGATCCCTTTGCCTATCTTGAGGTCTCCTACATTGTCCTTTAAACATTTCATAATCTTACATTTTCCATGAAGGTCTATGATTCATTTGGAGTTATTTTTTGTATAAAATGTGAAGTTTAGGTTGAAGTTTATTTTTTGCATTTGAATATCTAACATTCCAACTACGCTGTTAAAAAGATGATAATCCCCTTATCTCATCAAAATATATTTTAATTATCTCTTTCCTTGCCTACTTTCCCATTGAAGTTGTATATTTCTTCTATACTGGGTCTACAAGTTATCTTAGTATCTGGGAATTTATCTTAGAACCCTGAACAGTTAGACATTGGTTGGGTTAACAATAATAAAACAATGAATTCAGATATTCTTGTGTATAGTAGAAGTGTTCATAAATATATGCAATGGAGATGTCTTTTCTTCATGCTCTCTCCCAATCTCTTGTTAAAGTATGTATCCCACTCACAGCTCTGCTCGGGGCAGGTAGGTGTATGTATGCTGTCACTATGTCCATAAATGATTGGAGTAGATGCATAGAATCTCCAACTTATTGGCTCACCAACCCCTTTCCAGAAGAAAAAAAAATACTCAGCGCCCCACTGGGTGTTTCCATGTATTTTTATCCAACATCCTCCAATTGCTCTGAAGGCTACTACCACCCCACTGAATCCTTCCAGCACCCCCTCCTCCCGGAAAGGGATAGCAGACTTTGAGAATCTATGGTAGAGACAGACACATAAACCAGAGTGGGCAAAGTAATTTTTCCCTTCCTCAGATTTGGATTGGGGCATGGATAGAGTAATTCATATTGCTATGGGTTCTGGGGATGCAAAATTATGTTGATTTAAGGGCTGAAGACACAATCCTATTTTTAAAACTAGCTTTATTGGGACTTGTCTTATTGTAATTAAACAATCTGATATAGGATAGAAGAAATAAGTAGGTAGAAAGTAGACAGACAGGAAGGAAAAGTAAAATATAACTTTAATATAAGAACCTGGAGCTGAAGTGCTTCAGTCTTTACTCCCCAAACCAGTTGTCTTTCCCAGGTCTAACTCTCCCAAATTCCTGGGAAATCTGTAGATCCTAGAATTAACTAAAAGAAACTATAATTGCCCTGTACATTCATAATAAGACAGGTATGATATTTTGAGAAACCTATAGTTTAGGACACTCTCCAGCTTATCTGTCAATCAGATAATGAAGACCCCAATCAGCCTGAGGACCCTAAGGTTGACCAGACCATAGACTACCAGGAACCGCCTCAGGACTACCGGACTGAGGTCATCCTCCCTAAAGCTGACCAGACTACCAGACCACCAAAAACTGCCTTGGGGACTACCGGACTGAGATCACCCTCACAGACCTCCTCTAGCTCACCCCTCACGAAAGTCCCCTATAAGAAAAGAGCCCTGCACTCCCCAAAATGCCTTCCTCATCTTGAGGTGGCCTGCATTCTCTCTTGAATGTGTATTTCTTCCCTTTTCCCCAAATAAACCTCTGCTCATGTCTCTGACTGGCATGTGCTGAAATTCTTTTCCATCATGTTAGCCAAGGACCCTGTAGATCCTGACTTCCTGAGTTGAGGACTCACCTCAACAAATCCATTCACAACAAGATAGTAATAACAATGGAATGCATACCATTTAATTTAAAAAGTAACCTTGAGAGTAAACAGAATCTATGTAATTTTTGAAATTTTCAAATGACTTAGTATATAGGTACATACATATGGTTCTATTAAAATGGCTTAAAAGTATAACTAATACATATTTTTATGCTGCTTAATTTAAATAACTTCAGTGTCACTCTGAGTAAAGGAACAGCACTCTTTTTGTAATGGTCTCTGCTCTTCTAAAGATTTATTCATGCAGTGATTCAGACTGTATGCTAATGAGAAAGAGACAGATAACACAGTCTTCCCTGAGTAAGCTCAGAGTCTACAGGGGAGATGGATATTAACAAATAGCTCTAAATTAAGACTCTGATATAAGTAAAAAAGAAACAAAAGCAAGCCACACCAATGTACACATAAAGTCTGGAAATGTTATGAACGCTCAAAACATTGGAAGACTGCTTACGCTTGCTGGGAACAGGGAAGGCGTCAGGATGGTTTGAAACTTGAAGACTCAAGTATCTGTAGGGTAGGGAAGGAAATGGAAGTAGGTAAGCAGTAAGAGCTTCCTTTACAGGTAGCAGTGTTGATAGAAGTATAAACACCACTCAGCTATTTTTGAAGATCTTGGGCATGCGTTCAGTCAGGATAGCTTTCCCATGAATTACTTGTTTGGGAATGGGCAATGTGGGGAGATGGTGGTAAATTTTATCTAGAAAATGCTCTCAGAGTTCAGCTACATCTGGGGGAAACATAAGAGCAAAGGAAAGATGTTCCTGTCAGATTTAGAGGAAGAAATTGTTTCATGGTATGTTGACAGTACTTTAATCAAACAGTTTATCTTCTAGACTAATATTCATTGATGATCAAGAGCATTTTTTGTTAAAAGTCTGATGTGCTGGTCCTAAAAGTTGCCTAGTGGGCAAGGAAGCCATCAATCATATGCTTTAAAAAATAAACTGCAGAAAGGTTCTAAAGGGAAATCAAATTATGGTCCAATTGGAAATGTCACAATCAAGTGGTAGCAACAAAAATGAAGAGGTTCATTGATCATTCAAATTGGTATATAAAGAATTACGTGGTTTTGCTGCTAATCAAAGATGAAGCTGCCTATGTGGAGCCTGGGACCACCCAGGCTGCAGCTAATGTTACTGTTTACATGACATGTTCCAAACAAACTGGACAATTACAAAGATCCACACTAACTAGATCCTAACAGGCAAAATGCCCTCTGATCCAAATGTTAATAGCTCTGACCTTGGTTGGTTTTTAATCTCATTCTGTCTGGCAGTGTTAATGAACTCTAGGTTAGACTGTACAGAGAGTCCTTTTTGTTTTTCACTCTTTTTTTTTCTGATATTGCTAGGAAATTGTAAGTCCGTCTTTTTTCAGTTGAGTATATCACTGAGTATTCACAGAAAGCCTGCTGATTGACGGTGCTTCAACAAAGGCAGATTCAGTTCTCAGCTGATAAGGAGCAAAGTCATCCATGCTGTGTTTACAAAGTAGGCAAGGAGAGTGAAAAATTAGTGATAAAAGAGCTAATCTTATTGTTTTGCTGGATGAGAGAATGGCACTTTTGTGCTTGCTTTAAGAGGAGCTGGCACATTTTTCCCTCTTTCCCCTTCTATGCTTTGGCAGTAAAACAATTTCCAGATTCCCCAAAGAGTTATAGATTATAGAGGACACAGGAATGCTGGAAGGGTTTCCTACTGTTGAGTTGGGTACAAGCTGCACTGGAGATTGGCTGTTTTTTCTATGTACCCATGACCCACACTGCATAAACTACCCATTTTCTCCTGTCAGTGTTTCTAAAGCAAAAGATAAATATTTGGGATGTTAGAGTAATTTATCAATGTTTAATTTTCCAACATATTTAGATACCTAGTTGTGCCAAGAATAAAGTTTGAAACCCTCCATGACAGTTCACAGTTGGGTGAAGGTTCTGGCATTGGTAACTCTGCCTCTTGAGTAACAGATCATACGGACAAAGGAACGCATTAGAGAAGAGGGTGTGCTTTTGTTCTCCCAGTAATCAGTGTTCTTTTAGTGCTTGACTACTTAGTTGTGAGCCCTGTAAAGGAAAAAGAAATAGTGGTGCAGAGTAGCTCCTGGTGCAAACACGGTTGGCAAGGGGATGCTTCTGCATTTGAAGTATTCCATTCATAACTTTATCAACTGCTCAGTTTTTCTAAAGGATAGCTAACAGACAATGTCTCAGCCAAAGGCACATCCCAGGTTTAGTTTCTTTGCTATGCCAATTTCCAGATTTGGTGGTGATAGCAACAACCTCTAATGGTGGCAGCCCTGTGTCTATTCCAGGTAATCAGAATCATTCACTTAGTTGTTCATTTGACACCATGTTCATTCATTTAAATCTGTATTGAGCCAGGGGCCAGGGCCTAGAGTCATTGAGAGGAACAAATATTGGTCCCAAGCTCAAGGAGTTTCCTTCCTGTCTTGTCGATAAGACAGCAAAGCAGGCCAATAATTATAATTCCATGTAATATAAAATTTATACTAGGACTGCTTAGAGGACACAGAAGTACTCCTCAGTTGGGTAGTCAAGGAAGACTTCCAAATAGATGGTAGTTAATTTTATCTTGAAGAGCAAGTCAGGAGATGACCAGCAGTTCAACCAGAGCTCTGCTTCTCAAACTGTCATATAGAGTTCATGTGTCAGGAGTATGTAAGGCCACAGAATAGATATGACGTCATTTGCCCAACAAGAGCTTATTGTTTGTTTGACAAATATTTATTGAACACCTAATCTGTGCTAGGCACTCCAACAGATATTAGGGATAGAGAAATAATTAGAAAATCTTAAAACTCATCTTGAATGTTTATTCTGAGGAAATATATCTCAGTATATGGATAGAATATACACATTAATTCAACCAAGCATGAATATATCATATAAATGTGCTTTCAAGAGCAGCTTTAGAGCTGTGCATGTTGGTACACACCTATAATCCCAGGACTTGGGAGTCTGAGACAAGAGGATCATAGGTTTGAGGTCAGCCTCAACAATTTAGCAAGACCCTCAGCAACTTAGCAAGATCCTGTTTCAAAATAAAAATAAATGAAATAAAATAGGGCTATAGGTATAGCTCAGAGGTAGAATGCCCCTGGGTTCAATCCCTAGTACCATAAAAAGAGCAGTTTTTGGCAATGCCTTAGACTCTTGGTGAATGTGCTCATTTTCTTCTAGAGACAGGGGTTCTGTGTCAAAAGACTTGGAGGAGTGCTTGCAAGGTATACGTGAAGAATTTAGCAGGATATGTTATTGGAGAGGTAGGCAGGCACTAAGCATCTATAAGTTTGCATTTTCTATCAAAGGAAATGGAGCACTATAAGAGGATTAAAAGAAGGAAAGGCATGATTGGTTCAGGGTTTTAGAAGAACACTCTGGTGGCAAGTACCCATAAGTACATCTGAGATCATGCTTTAAAAAAATGGTCTCAGTAGCTGTTTTTCATTTTCTCTGCCTGTATTGAGTCACTTAATGGTTTCCATCAATGTACAAATAGCTAAACCTGAGGACCTGGAATGGACACCTTGCACACACACTGTGCATAGGCAAGGGGACTTGCCTTTGTGGAATTTCTCTTAACGTTGAGGTCACCAAAAGCACAAATTGAATCTCAAAGTTGAGACCACCTTTATTTATGCTTTGAATTGATTTGGCTTTTCTTTAAAGGATATTTCACATACATTAGATGGGCTATTTTTCAGAGTGAGATTGTTTGGTTGCTGGTAGCTGAAACCATTCAAACTAGCTCAAGCTGCAAGGGGAATACACTGAATGATTACAAGGGCAAGGAAAGTAGCCAGATCTCAGGAGGACTAGAGACAGGGTCTAGAATGAGAATAAGTATGAGACCAAGGTAATTATTATCTTTCTGTGTCTCTCTGGTGCATAATGTATATTAGCTTCATTCTTTGTTTTCTCTGCAGTAAGTTTTCCCCTTGTTTGTTTGATTTTCTTATAAATATGTGTATAAGGTGTTGACACCAAGCTATGTCCTTTTAGTTTAAGCATCATCAGACACGAGACACTTTCAGCTTTTCAGGAGGAAGAATCAGACTGTCCCATTTGAGTGCAATTTGCACTTCTGGTAAATTCAGCTGTGACTGGGAGGAGGTCTTGCAGCTTGTTGCCCATTTACCAGGGCTATGGAAGAAGGCTCTATCTAGCTTCTCAGGTGTGCACAGACATCCCGGTAAAATAGAGGTTGAAGCAGGACACAAGGTTTGGATGATGAAATGATCAGAATCAGTAACTTTCATAGGGAAAGCCTGGCAAATATCCAGTATTAGTGGGTATGTTTTCCAAAGGAGGAAGACCACCAATTCCTTTTTAATTTTTCATCTGTTATTTATTTATTTATTTATTTATTTATTTATTTATTTATTTATTTATTTATTTTTTGTGGGGTACTGGGGATGGAACCCAGGGGCATTCTACCTCCGAGCTTCACCCCAGCCCTATTTTTTATTCTTTATTTTGAAATAGGGTCTCACTAAGTTGCGGAGGGCCTCACTATGTAGCTCAGGCTGGCTGCAAATATGCGACCCTCCTGTCTCAGCCTCCCAAGTACTGGGATTTACAATCGTACCCCCACCATGCCCAGCTCACCAATTCCTTTTTTAGATTTCCTTTCCTACTTTAATAATTTATAAAGAATAGATTGTTATACCAGTCATAATTCTTCAAATTGCAGTGCTAGAAAATGATCTCATCTTGCTAAAAGACAATGAAGTGCGTGATTTATCTGAGATGTTTAGATCACATGTGGGTTTCAGGCACAGCCAAATCTATCTGCTCTGATGATCTAAGCAAGAATCTGCTTCTGTCCCTGTTTACGTGCTGCTTTCCATGCTGAAGGCTTCATTCTAAGATTGACTCTCTGCTATGTGGTGGCAAAGATGATTGCCACAAGCTCCCGACTCACCTCCTGCTTCAAACATTTGTGATTATTGGGCATACAGGTACTTCTACTCCTAGAACAATTTAGGCTCCAATATTTAAATGCAAAATTAAGATGAAAATTAATGTTGTCTTCCTATTTTCTAGCTACTAAATTAAGTTTAGACAGAAAAAGTACTCTTGGACTTGGACTTTAAAAGAATTCCTTGCATTATACATGAGCATTACTAGTAGAATAGCAATGAGCAAAGTGTGAACGTTGGGAATGAGGACTATGGAATGCAGGCACCATAGTAACCTATAATGAATGCTATAAAGACCTTAGTATGAGGCAGTTATTGATTTATGTCCACTCTAAACAGTAGCTAAATCTTTTTATTTTATTGATTTTTAAAAAATGTACTTGTATCTTTTTTTCTGAATTCCAAATTATGAAAATTCATCTTTAGAAGTTTTCAAAAGTTTTTAAATGTAATATTTCATGTCTGCGTGCCTGTGTTCATGGATTGGGATTTGTGGTCTCCTGTTGTGTCTTAGTGCCTAGGATTGTGAGAGATGGATTGAAAGATATCAATGCTATCAGTCAGGGGAAGATAGGAGGCTACTTTAGAGTTGGCAGTTGTCTAATGTAGAGGTGACGAAGGCCTGAACCAGACTATGGCAATGGAAGTAGGAAGAGTATAGATATGAGACAGACATATTCTTGCAAAAAGTTTCATTATAAGTTTTCGGCAATGCTTTTGTTGCTCATTTCTGCTTTCCATATTTTTGCTGTTTGTAAAACTATGTCATAAAGTAGACTAGCCAATGCTTCTATACAATTGGTTTTAAGAATCATTTGAAGCTGGGCGCAGTGGCGAATGCCTGTAATCTCAGTACTTGGGAGGCTGAGACAGGAGGATCACAGGTTTGAAGCCAGCCTCAGCAATTTAGCAAGGCTCTCAGCAACATAGTAAGATCCTGAAAAAATAAAACGAGATAGGTCTGGGGGTTGAGGTTGGAGGTAGAATGCCCCTGGGTTCAATCCCTAGTACCACAGGAAAAAAATAATTTGAATTCTCTATTTTTTTTGAAGGAAATAGAAGGATCGGAAGCAGTGAGAAAAGGACTTGTTAATGCTTGACAGAAAACAGAATAGCAGAGGACAGTGTGAGGAAGAAATGCCCATGGCCACAAATGGAAAGCAATGCAAAGCTCATGTTCCGAAAGAAAGGAGGAGACTCAGTTCTGAAGATTTATAGCTCACGCCATGCTAAGGTCTCTCTCATGGCTGTGGCCTTAGGAACGTGGATCCTTTTGTCTTCCCTTACCTTTCTAAGTGGTAAATTGTCACAACAGCTACATGCTCTCAGGATGGGTTTCTTTAGTGTAGTCAAAACCACTTTATTGAAGGTGTGAGGATAACTCAGGTGCAACCTACCTGCAAAGCAGGTAAATATGGCTTTAGAATACAAAATCTATTCCTATTTATCACTTTGGAGACTGTTCTCACTCATCTATGTAGGACTGTGTTTTTCTGTCCTAAACACCATAGTTTACTGCCTCATTTTATTAGCCCTGAAATCAGGTTACTTTTTAATTTATCTGTCCTCTCAGCTAAAGAACTTGATTTTATTCTCACATAAAAGCATCACAGTTTTGAGTCTTCTAGAAAGTCAAAGGTATTTTGTTCACTTAATAAAAGCATGTTAGATGAATAGGGCCACACTTATCCAAATTATCATGTTATAGCTAAGGTGCAGTTTACCATCCATCACTATAGTGTACAGTCAGACCCCGTGACAAAGGAATGGTGGAGAGAGATGTATGGATAGAAATTGCTTAACAATGCTTATGTGGCTGTGGTACTTCTCTTTTCCTATTTCCTTTAGTTTCCTTTTTCTTTTTTCATTTTCGTGTTCTAACAGAGAGAGCAAAGTGATAAAAGATGGTGGGTAAAGATCAGAAGTTGGAATAGAGAAGAAGAACCATGAGGAACCTAACCTAAGTCAATTGTCCCTCATCACCCAATGTTCACTAAGAAACTCTAAATTAGTCTGGATTAACAAGCTCCTTGTTTGGGATGTGAATAACTGTTCACAGGTTAAAGATATTGATAATTAGTGCCAGCTTAGTGTCAATCGCTTTAACATAACTTTATTTTTTGTATGTGTGTACATGTTTCATATTTTTATTAGTGCATTGTAATTATACATCGTAGTGAGGTTCAGAGTGGTACAAGCATACCTGCACACAGCACTTGGCGCATTTCCTTTCACACCCCAGCCTGCTCCCCAATCTTCCCTCCCCATATATGTTAGTGAGGTTGCGAGTGACACCTTCAGATATGGACATAGCATAATATGATGTATTTTCATAAATGAAGAGGCATTAAGTTGGTTTTCCTTCACCCCAGAGGGCAGAACTATATCTATTACTGAAGGAAAGGATTTTCTAAGATGGAAAGTTGTGGGATGGTGAGTTTCTAGTTTTTTTGTGTGTGTGTCTAGAGTTGAGCAGAGAACCCAGGGCTGTGCTACCGGGAATTCAAACATTAATTGGGAAGTGTGTAGATTAGGACTCATTTGTTAAAAGCAAAAATAAAACATCTTAGGCAACTTATGAATAAAGGGAATATAGCAAAAGAATTTTGGAAATCTTGGAGTTGCTAATAGAGTCTAATAGAGCAGGCTTAGAGAAGAGGAAAAGCCAGGCAACCCCTAAAGGTCTAGGTGGCAAAACCAATCCATAGTACAGGCCAGACATAACTGCTAGAAAGAATAAATAAGTAAATATCTATTGAATTACATTTAATAGGCCAGGCACTGGAATACTACAGTGAATGAACAAAGGCCCCAGATTCGTATAGTTTATACTTCACTGGGGAAGCAGATACTAAACTAATGTGATGGTTAATCTGGATTGTCAACTCTACTGGATCATGAAACACCTAAGATAATGTGACTTTGGGTGTGTTGATGAGATGATTGGCTTATGTAATGTCAGATTGAAGGGGAAGTCCTGCCCTGAATGTAGGCATCACTGTTCTAATAGGTGCAGGACCTGGATAAAAAGAAGGAGAAAGCTGTGTGAATGCACACATGGTTCTTCCAGAGGAAAACGCGTCTGCTCTTGCCTGGGATATCAGCCTTCAGCTCTTTGAACTGGACTTTCACCATCATTACTCCAGAGAGTTTCCTGGCCTTTCCATCTTGGACTGGGACTGCATTAGCGGCAGCTCCTATTCTGAGACTCCAGCTCTTGGACTGCTCGACCAGCTGTTGGTGCCTCTGGCTCTCTGTGTGCAGGAAGCCACTTGAAACTACACTGCTTTGGACTATAAGCTGATTTGATAAATCCCCTTTTACCATATAGGTATACTGTGAGTTCTGTTACTTTAGTGAACCCTGACTAACATAATTAATAATCGAATAAGTATGTAACACCCTGAGTAGTGATAAGTGTTAAGAACAATAATGAAACACATTCTAAAAGAAAATGTAATAGAACAGAAGAATGGGGAAGGCACTGGAAACCTGGGTGGAAGGAGTCATGCTACACCCCGAAAGTGGAAAAAGCAATGGCAAAATGCATATATAAGGAGCAATGAGGAAAGAGTGTGGCCAGAGCAGAGTGAGTAAAGGGGACAGGGTGGGAAAGAAAAGAATGCAAGAATGCTAATTGCTCCTCTGCCCTTAGTCTCTGCCTTTAAGTGTTAGCATCCCTGGAGAGATAATCTACTAGCTGAGCTTAAACTCTTGCTCACTCCTTAGCTAATAATAATAAGAAGCAAAAACTGGTTAGGAGGACTTTCATAGAGATCCCTTCAGCACCTCGGGAGAGGGGCTCCTGAGCAATTGAATTCACATCCTTCTCAAAGGAGAGGAGGTAAAATCTCCAAAGGAGTAAACGGAAATACATAAAAACAAAAACAAAAATAAAAACAACTCAGTAAGAATGTGGATCTCCAAAACAGGAAAGGCAAACCATTGCATTTCATTGTTGAGAAGTATCCTATCTCTGGGACTTTCAGAGATGATGAGGTTTGCTTTTGAAATCAGGTTAGGATTATAGCTTCGCCTGACAGGGTATAAAGTCATTTTTATTTATTTGCTCAAAATACTAGCAAGATATTTTCTTAATTCTTTATACAAAGTTGAGACATGTATCTGGCACATACTTTTAAGGTATTAAGTAAGTACAATGCTCAGAAAACTTGGTGCTAATGAGTAATATATATAATGAGTAATACATATATATTTATTATTACTATATATTACTTAATATATATATATTACTATATATATATTAAGGAAGGGGGGTCAGTGGCAGGAGTTGAAGAACAAATGTCCTCATGGCAAGTTAGTAAGTGATCTTTAAGGTCCATTTCAAAACTAGGATGATTGAGTGTTGGAGACAAAAGAAGGGAAGGAGAAGGGGAAAGACAAAGATGTGAGATGCTGTTGATGAGCTGCTCTGCTGTAGGTCAGCGTCCCCTGTGGCTTCCCCTACCTTCTACTCTCCTTTATCACATGGCCACAGGGAATAGAGGCAAACCTGGTGGAGGGAATTTATTACACAGGGTAAATGTAATAGGAAATAAAGAGTCACAGGCAAGTGGCGGCTCACAGCTGAACATCTAGGAGATCTGATATGTTCTGGAGAAGAGACAGCAACTCCAGGTGGCCAGGCAGCACTTTGGAGTGGGCTTGCCTGTTGCTCCTTCATCCTCAAGTGACAGCCTCTCCTTGTCTCCTCTACTGAAACTGTCTGCTTCCATCCCATCCCTAACTCTTCCTCTTGTTTTGGCTCTTTGAGGACTTCTGTGTGCCACCCTCCTCTTCACACTGGCTCCGTTTCACATCTGATCTCCTCTGCTGTCTTACATTCAAGTTTTCTGAAAGAAGATCTGGTAGGATGGATTGGAGGATTGGATTTCTCATAGTCTTGCTATCCTGTGAGCTTGTCATACCGGTTAATGCTACAGACTGCTGGCCAACCACTTAGAATTGCCTTTGATTCAGATGCTAATCCTTGTTTTAGGCACCTAGGAAAGATGCTGAGGTCTCAGAAACCTAGAATTGTGCCTAAGGATGGCGGATGGTTTATTCAGGAGTTGGTGAGTGTGGTAGATCCTTAGGATTTCTTAGACTTTTATCTAGTGAAAAAATAATACTAACCTCAACATAGATAAATAGGGCCTGGGGTGTGATAGGCATTTAAAACACATTATTTCTGGCTCTGAGAACAACCTTACTATGTAAGTATATTGTTTCTATTTTTACTTCCCAAATCACAAGCCAGTAAATGGATGAGCTAGAATATAAATCCATTCTTTATTTTCTTCAATGACATTATTAAATTTCATTTAGCATATAGACCTTTGGGTAAATTTAAGGCTTTTTGGAAAGGAACAATGACACCATAGAAATTTCATATCTTCTAAAGGACAAAATAATTTTGATGGACCATAAGGCATTGATATAATTCATTCATCTATTAATTAATCCATGAATAATTTTGAATGGATATTGTGCATAAGGAACTAAAGAAATGAAATGATGAGCTAGAAATAATCTTTACTAGATACAAATTCAAATGGCTTCATATAAAATAGCACTAACTGTGCTGTTTTGCAATCAGAATGTCTGAATACTAACTATGAAAATCTAGCAAATACATCTTTGCAATGTGAACAATAGAGCATTGCTTAATAATGAAGGAACAACAGAGAAAGGAATCTTACCAGAAAAAAAAATGTTCCAGTAAAATATTCCATGTAAATCTTGAAATAAGAGAAAGGATACCACTCTTATCTTTTTCCTAGAACTCATGAAAAACAATTGTCCCAGAACAGTTCCTCAAAGGCAACAGTATCCTATTCTGTAAAACCAAGTGAATATATGATAGAAAAATAATCCTTTATTTTAAAATAATACCATTTGCCTTGTAAAGGAATTGTTAATGAGAACAAACATTTCATATGCCCCAAAGTGTAGACCCTTTATTGTTTGAAGTTTTTTTTTTCTAAAGCAAGAAACATGGTATTAATAAGAGATGGGGTGTTGTATGTGAATCATAATTAAGTAGTTGTAAATTTGCAGGTCCACAGCCAAAGTTTGTCACTTTAGCTGATAGTGAGTATCTCTGTAGTCCTTGGTCAGTGAGCAGAAAACAACAGAAATGGTGAGAAGGTAGAAAGAAGTAGGCAGATAGGGCTGGAGGGCCATGGTGGAAAAACTTCATCTCCTGAGACGCAACAGATGGTAACTTCCAAAACTCCTGAAAAGACCAGACATCCCAAATGTCAAGTGATAATGAGATCACAAACCGCCTGAGAGTGACCAGAGCTTTACAAAACTCCAGTTGTTCCTGCTGATGAACAATCCCAGGAGATTTCCAGAGAGTCCAGGAAACAGCCTCTGGAACCCCAATTGAGAGAAGGAAACTCAAGAATGGACACTATGCAAATACACTATACAAATCCCAGAAACTGCCTCTGAGACCCCAACTGAAGGAGGCCTCAAAGAAGTATATAAACCCTTAGACTAGCCACTCTAAATGGTTACCCATTCTGGGAAACCCTCCATTTTGGGAGCTTTCCCCCTCTTGCAGGTTGTGTTGGCTTTGAGAGAAAGTGGTGTGTAATTGAAGGCACTCGGCCCTGACAACTCCCGCTGGACAATCCTGTGGGCTTTGGGAGAAAGCAATTTTGCAGTTGACAGACTTCAGGATCCCCATTACCTGCAAGGGTGTTCTGCCTCTCTTTTCCCTTCCCCATTCTTTCTGTTGTCTGTAAGTGTCATTCTTTGCACTTTGTAGATAAGAACCCTGGTAAGGAAAATATACCGTCTGCTTCAATGGGAGGCTGGAGCTGGTGGCCCCTGGATGAGCCCCAGTGTTGTAATGAATTTTTAAAATAGTTCTTAAAAATCCTTAGCAGGACTTGCTTCTTTAAAATGGTAAAGAAAATTACTGCATGTGCATGTAGTATAAATGGCCAATTGTGGCCATAAACTGAAGCAGTATCGAACAAGGGGCCATTCAAAGGTCGGTTGCTGTTGCCAGATAGTTAACTGTTAAATTCTGACATAGGTTTAAGAATCCTAAAAGTGTTTGTTGCCATGGACAGCCTCATGTCCCTTGACTCACTTTGCCACAACTGAAAACCATCTTTTATCCTGAGGCTGGCTGGAAGGCTATGGAATGTGAGTTTAATCACAGATTACGTTTTCTACTTTAATGTTCTTAGACCAGTTACATTGCTGCTGTCATTACAGAAATAGTCAAGACTATAAATATATCTAGCAGGTATCAATTTAAGGACACAATGAAAAGTGAATCAATAATAAATTCACATCTGAAAGTTCCAGGTTTTATCTTTTCTTGATGGGATAAGGTAACAATTACTGGAAACAAAAATAATAATTACTATTGGAAAAAAATCACATCAAAAATAGAAATGCTGGGAGGGAAAAGATCATAACTTGAAAGAACTTTGTGTGTTTCTTTTAGCCTATGAAGTTAACACTAAAAATGTCTATCAATTTTATTTTTCAGACCATAGATTTTTCAAATTATTTCTTTCTTAGGAATGATAGCACCTACTTATCTTGTGGGGAATGCTAGTCAGTTAGTGAGAGGAACATAAGCTGAAGAAGAAATGATTGGTGAACCATCAGGAAAACAATGCACAGGGCTCCGGTTTGTGCAATCTCAAGTCATGATAGATAAATAAAGATCTGGCTGGATCTGCCCAGGAAGTTACCTGAAGATGATTGAAACCTTTATTAGCCTGGACCGCACAGAGGGGAAGGAAGCTTTGTCTTTCTCTCCCTATCTCCAGCTTGGGTACAAAACCCTCGCTTTTGAATTGGAAGATTATGAAGGAAATCTAGACCATGGTAATCTTCTGAATGGTCAGCTAATGCCCTGCCAGAGGAAGGAGGATTTTGTGATTAACTTTTTTAGAAGTGTCAGAAATGCTCTTCAACATGAAGGTCATGGCATTAATTACATCATAAAAAACAAAATCCAAAAAAACAAACCCGAACTCTCAAATGTCTTATGGGTCAAGAATCGGGCGTTTTGCATTCTCCAGATCCCTACTGATGACAAGCAAGATGGGTTTCAAAATTCAGACAATCGCCTAAGACAAAGTAGCCCCATTCTGTTGCTTCAGAGAAAGTTCTTACCACTGACATTGTGTATTGTGTAAGCTGCAGCTGTTTTTTTTAAACCAAATAGTCAGTTACACGAGAAAAAAATGTTTTTTTCTGAGAATATAATTTGGTTATGTTTACCTTTTCTTGAAATTGTTGAAGAGATAATTGAGAGAAAAAAGAAAGAAAAGACATCATGCACTTCACCTTGTCTTTATTCTTATTGTTTATACAGATGCATTCTGAGAGCATTTTTTATAAAGGCACAGAAGTGTCCTGGAGACCTTGGCTATTCTAATTGTGTCACTGTATTCTGGGACAGCTTTGCCTCGAGAACAACGCAACCCAACTTGCAAAGTTCGGGACACAGGAACCGCTCTACCAAGGCCAACAGCTCTACAGCAAAGCGCTGCAGTGTAATTAGCGCTTTCGATATCCTCTTGAGCAAAATGTCAGTTCAGAAACCTGAAGTGTTTGTTAATGACAAGGGCCCAACTGTCCCATAAAACTAGGAAAGTGGTGTTTTCCTTCTATTTCAAGAACTGGAAATGGAAATCTTAATGATACAGGAAATGCTCTTCAAAGGCCAAGAAGTCTTAGTGAAAGATAAGAGGATCAATCAGTCTTAAATATGAGTTTACTAAGAGTAAGAGGCGGGATGTTGCCAGCGCGCGGATATGTATTTCAAAAGGAATGAATAAAACCCAGCAGTAGTGTTAATTTTACTTTGAAGTATATAATGAAACTCGTCAAGTACCCAGACTTCAACATCCCTTCCCCAAAATGACCAAAATTTCCATTTTTGAGCATTTATCTTTCTGCCTTTTTTCCGTTCCCCAAGTCTTAACAGAATTTTAAAAGAGCAGCTAATAAATGAAGTATACTTCAGTTTCATGTAATGGATTGGATCAGAAGGGGACTGATAAGATGATATTGGAAAGACAGGTAGGGGGTTGAAAAGCTGCAAAAGTGCTAAATTGTGTGGGTTCAATTGATTCCTGGTGGCAGCCCTGCAGTCCCAGGGTTATCCCAGCTAATGGGAGAAAAGGCTCTCTGCTCTATTAGGATTGCAGTTCTTCCCTAGGGACTGGTGACCAGCAGGGCCAGAGGTGATGAGGGGGAGATAAGGTCAATTAAGAATTCAGACTGGGGAAGCAGGAAACTGAAGCCACAGGGGGAAATTCCAAAAAGGAAGCCCGGAAATAAGAGGATGGGTCACTGTAAGCATTCAAGGTAGAATACAAATATGAGTCTTAAACCCCCGCTCCAGAAACTCATTTTAGTGAAAGGATCAAAGAAGGCTGAAGCTTTGCAATGGTGGTGTCTAAAGGCAAGGCATAGGGGCAGAATAAATAACTGAGTCGGAGCTTATCAGTAAAATCTATATCATCCTTTCTGTGTTCTTGGCACACTTTGGGTTATTAGAAATTTTAGTGGTGTACTTGAAGGAATTGAACAGCTCAAAACAAAACTCAGCAATTCAGCAATAATTTCAACACAATCATTGCTACAATGTAACTATAATGACATAGTGTCCAAAATAGCACCCCAGTAACTGAGAACTGGAGAGGCCTGTAGTGAGGGGTCAAGAGTGGGGGGAATCACTCACTGGGGTGGTGAGTCTAGGCTCAAGTTTTAAAATAAATTTTGTTACCCATATTTTTGTTATAATGTTTACTTAATTTAATGACTCTAATCATAAGATTCTGCATCTATAAATGGCAAAAAGTAGGAATGTTTCTGGATGGTGACTCCTTAGTTCTTGTCTTCCCAAAAGAAAGATTTCAGTTGAGAGACAAAGATAGGATAACTACATAGAATAATCTAATGCAGAAAACATGGAGCTAGAAGTCCTAAGAGAAGAGGAGGCTTGGGGTCTTCCGAATGGTGGTCTTTTATATTTGGTCTGGAAACCTCTCTCCTCCTGTATTATGTATTTGGGGCAGTTACCGCTATTTCCCATCAGGGCTTAGTGCATCTGCACTGAATCTGCCATGTTGGAAAATTTCCCAACAATACCTAAGTAAAACCCAGGGGGAGGGGTGTCAAACTACAATGTAAATGGTATTACAGTGAACCTGGGGTCACCCAAAGACAGTGCCTCAGTGCTCTCTGAAAGCTCCAAAGTTGGAAAGCCCCTTAGGCTGGTTACACATGGTTCTGTTTAGATTTAAGAAGGTTCCATCTGGCCATGAAGGAGGCTGATAATGGGAGGGATTATCCATCTCCTGAGGTGGAGTGATCTTTCATCATTCCAAGTGGAGTGAGCTTATTCCTCCCCTTTCATCCCCTTGCTCATATCTGTCTATCTATCTAACCTAACAGGAGCAACCTCAGAGGGGTGTGACAGTCGCAGCCCTTGACACTGGCATACATTCATTATCACGTTGCCCTCTTGCTCCTCCACCCTTGTTGTGCCCTGATTGTACTCTTGTGTGCTCCAGAGGCCAAGTACTTGCCTGGTTCAGTCAATACTAGATCTTTCTTGGGCAGAGGTGTGCTTTTACCTTACAGTAAGTTACAGTTTTTGCTTTTACAATCTACAGGAACCACTCAACAAAATGTCCTGTCCGATACCCATTGTAGTAAAAGTTATATATACTTACATAGTAAAGACCAATTTCACACATTGAACAAAAATTTGGAGGCCTATTTGAAAATAATTCATGATATACCCAAAGTCCCTGTGCTGGCCATTCAAATATGTTTCTTGTAGGGAAAAAGAGAGATTTATTTCTCCCTCTAATCAAGGGTTCCCTTCTCCCCTAAATAATGGGTTGATCTTTCTCCAAGCTGAATGCTGCCAGGCATTGTATAAAGTGTTTTACATATATCACCTCATTTTTCCTTTTCTGAAAGCACCTCTTTGAGGCAGGTGATGTTGTTTTTAAAAACCATTTTACAGACAAGGGAACTATGGATTAGGAATATTAAGTACTTTGAACCCAGGTCTTTATGACTTCAAAGCTCCTGTTCTAACCCAATGGTTCTCAATCAGCCAACAGAATCACCTGGGGGCTTGTTAAAACAGATTGATCCCCCCCAAATGAATTTCCCTTTCATTAGGTCTGGCTAGAGGTCTAAGAATTTGCATTCTAAGTTTCACATGAGGCTGAACCTGCTGATCCTGGGACCTCTCTTTGAAAAACATGGTTGCAATACTTCTTCAAACCCTCTTTGAGCCACTCCAAACACCACATGGAAAAGCATATGCATACTCCTAAAATGAAAACTTAACACTTTTGAGAGGAAATTAGAAATAACTTTCCATCAGGAAAGGTTTGATAATCCAAGTCCTAAATTAGACACAGGTACAGAGAATGCTGCATTAGAGGATTCCTCCAGTGGCTGGTTATTTTATGGTGAGCTTTGTATTTCCCACCATGCCTAGGGCATATAACTTTGGTACTACATTGCCTAACTTTGTGATTTATTGTTGTCATTTGAAATAAGAAGCTTCTATGCATAATAAAACAAAGCAAGAAATGACCACCTGGAAATGGTTGTGGTTTGTCAATGGTAAGGTCTTTGGTATAATGTTTGTTTGTTTCTGAGGTTCTGAAAATTGCTTTAGAAAGCCTTGGGGCAGAAAACTTCACTTAATTAAAATATTTTAAATCAAACCACAGGAACTTCAGTTCATAAAGCCTCAGGGTACAGCTAGCAATTGTTAAGAAACTCCAGTGGAATAGGGTAAATAAATATAATAATATGGGGTATAACTTTTTGTTATTATTTCTGTTTGCTGGGTTGAAATAATTAGGTGATAGTAATAGTAACTGAAAAATCTTTAGTTAACTATTAGAATTCTGAGGCAATTCATTAATTCCCACACAATTAGCTTAGTGTTTCCCAAAGAGTGGCCATGTACAATTGGGGATAATGGTCCCAGGATACACAGTGAAGAAAGAATTTCCTTTTACAATAAATGTAGGAAGTATTTAGCACTGTCTTAGAAACAGGTATTGCCCATGTGCTTAGTAAAGGCTCTTAGAAGTCCTGCAATAAAGCAGCCTGCTAAACTTTGTTGAAACCAGCATTTCCATTTCCCAAAATATTTTGACAACAGAGCTCCCTCAGCCCCTCCCTCTTTAAGTAAGACCTTTGCATAACTGAGAGAGCTAAAAACTTTGGAGAAAACATTGATATTTCAACCAGTCTTAAGATGGAACCAGGTGTATGTGTACATTGTAAAGCCTTGTCCCCTCCCTCCTTGTTTTCTACGTGTTGCCTATTTTCTGCTGAAATAAGGACACTCCTGTTCTTAGATGGTAAAGGATGACTGAAACAAACAGTGAGAGATGCTTAGGGTGTTTTCTGAGTTTATCAGTGGTAGAATTCAATAAGACCATAGAAATTTGGCCTAACTGAAGGGAAGATCAGTCAGAATTGTGGAAAGACTGACAATTTCCTTACCTCCGCTAGATAACTTCATTCCTCGGGTGCTGCCTAGAAAAGGTCGTTGGGGTGGTCTAGTCTGATGATGAGACAGGGATGGTTTATAATTACATTAGCACTTGTTTATCTGCTGAATGCACCTAAATAGTCGAAAAACTACTTGCTTTGCTCAAATGTTTTTTTTTCTCTTCATAAGTATTAATTTGCTTAACAAATTCACTTTTCCCAAGTACAGAAAAGTAATCTTCAGCCACTTTTCCCCTAGCTAGAGGAAAGGTAAACTTTAACCTAACCATTTTTCTAATTATCACACATTTGAATTAATGGGGTCCAAATTAATTAAGGTTTTATTATAGTTTCATCCTTTGGAGACAAGGTTTCATTTCCCTCTTTTGAGGTATTTTCCATCTGAATCAAAAGAAGATTAACCTCCTACTCTCATCGCTAGAAGCCAATGGGTTTCAACTTCTTTTTTCCCCTCTCCAACATACCTGAGGGTTATGAAACACTTTTTCTGTAAGGAAAAGATGAGGTGTGTGTGTGGGGGGTATAATTAGGAAACTCTCCCCAGGTGATTCAGATAAGCTCCCTGCCCCTTCTTGAGAATCCTGGCATTAAGCCTTTGATTAAAAACTTGTAACCCTCAGGCAAGAGTGGAATTGGGGCAGGAAGGGCAGTGGAGGCCTTGACAGGACTCCAGCTAAGCCAAGGCTCTGTTGGCAGGGAATTTTGTCACAGGAGGTCAGCTAAGACATGGAGCATCAAAAAGATAGTGGACTAGCCAGCCAGTCAGCATAAGGCAGAAAATTGCCATAAGCATTGTTAGCACTGTTAGCTGTCTCCGCCATGTGTACTGAACACTGGGTGTTGATAACCCAGAAGCAGCAGAAGGAAGAAGGTTGAAGGCCATACAACAAAACCTGCCTTTGATGCAAGCAGGGGATAGGTTTACATTTAATCTGCTTGATGCTGGGTCTGTGAATGGGATGGAAAAGAAAACTACATCCCAGTGCATTCTGACCCTTTCTCCAACCTTAGCCACAGTACCCCGAAGTCTATGGGAAAGACATACACTGCTGGATATGGGTTTGTGAATGATAGAGGTATCTGCAACCCCAAGAGAGGCTAAAATGTGACATTTATTACAAGAGATTAACTGTCTCATGGAATGTTAAGGAGAATCAACAATTAAAATTAAGAGAATCACCATAGTCATTGTCTTAAATTCTTAATATGATCTGGCTTTTGAAGGTTTAGATGAAGTAGAATGGCTGGAAAAGATAAATAATATTCCAAATTTGTCTTTTGACTTGTAAGCCAAATATTAAATATGGGTAAGGTACGTATTTCCTTTGATTGGTGTGCTGAATTTTGCAGGCTATTAAATAGAAAGTCTTTCAGGAAATAACCTTTCCTTACCTAGTGCTCCCATTGTTTTATTCTGTTTCAGCACTAGATAGATTCTTATTTAATTGTATCTATATTTATTTGAATTCTTTTTAGGGCCGGGGATGTAGCTCAGAGATAGAGTACTTGCTTAGCATGTGAGAGGGCCTGGGTTCAATCCCCAGTACTAAATTTTTCTTTCTTTTTAACTAGTTGTTCACAAGTAATGCCATCCCAGCTGGCTTCTAAATATACTATTTTTAGGGTAGATCTTTGATTAAAGGCAAAGATTAATATAAAAGAAGATCTTCCCTTTTATGTTGAGAACATATAAATACTTAATGGCTGTTATGTTCGCTTGTCGCATTAAATTGGATTTGGGTAATCAGGATTGGACTGATTGTCAAGGGATCTGTTTTCTTATGGCTCTATGAGAAATCTCTTTAGCTTTCAGTTTCCTTATCTGTTGAATAAGATCTCTTCCTGAGTTTATTTGTGGTTTTATAGGTCAATGACATTGGACTTAAGCTTTAGGTTTTAGACACTAGATGGTGGTGTTGTGTTGCATTTTTAAGTGGTCTAGCTCCAAGTAGTCAAAGTCTAGATTTAGGCTTCTCATTCTCTGATTTTAATTAAGATGGCATATGACTAATGGCACTAGCCATGAAACAAATATAATCAAGCATAGATGATGTAAAGAAAAAAACCAAAACAAAATTGACTTCATGCTTTTGACATACAAGCCTCCAAAAACATTGAATCTTACGATTAGCGTAATCATCCTCAGCTTCCCCAAGTCCTGGCCCCTTTCCTTGCTCTATATGCATGTTAACAACTTATGGATCTGTTGGAGCTTCATTGACTTGGGCTTCTGATGCTGACTTTCATCCTGTATCTCGCTCATCTTTTACTCAACCTCTGATTCCTGCAACAGCTGTCCTCGGAAGTGCTTGTGAGACTGTAGGCTGCATGTGGAGTTGCCAGAAATATACAAATTAATGTAATTTTTCTTCAGAAGAAAACTCAGAATGCATTTTCTCATTGTAGGTTGAAAAGCCTGGGAAGAGTTCTCTCAGAGTCTTCTGGATGATTTGCTGCTCGTTTACAAAATCAGCAATGGAAGGAGAAGGGGTTGATAAAATGGTGACTGCCTCCTTCATACTGCTTGGAAGTGAATTCTTTTGAGTCCAAAGCATAGATGGAGCTGGGTGTGGTGGTGCACACCTGTAATCCCCATACTTGGGAGACTGAGACAAGAAGATCACAGGTTGGAGGCCAGGCTCAGCAACTTAGCGAGGCTCTCAGCAACACAGAGAGAGACCACCCTGTTTCCAAATAAAAAAATAAAATATGGCTGTGCGTATGTATAGCTTGGAGGTAGAATGCTCCTGGGTTCAATCCCCAACACCACCTGGTACTGAATCTACAGATGGCTTGGATGACTTTGCACTGAGTCACTCAGCTCAGGTTGCTGGAGGTCAGCAGGACAAGTTGTTCATGACAGGAGATGCCAACTTAGACCCTTGCCCCTGAGCAGAGTCCGCTGAACATGAAGTAGGTGTGTGCAAAGGGAATATGTTCATTTTGAACAATTTAACATTTCTTCTTAACATAATTACACCCTGCTTAAAAAAAGTGCCTTTCCCCAGAGTGGCACACTCCTTTAGGGACAGAAATGAGTAATTGGAAATGGGGAAGTCTGTTCACTAGAGAGCTTGTGTGCTGTCTCAGCAAGATAGCTGTGCCAGACGGGGCTGGGGAAGCGATAACATTCCGGTGGGCGCTACTCCCTCAGGCCTGGTCAACCGGATTTATGAAAGGGGCAGTTGTTCTGGTTCTCATGATAGGTGGGGCATCGTGTTACCTGACCTAATCCTGGATCTCAACCATGAGTAAATCTCTGCTATCTTTTGGCTGGATTACACAACCGTCACTTTACTTTTCTGTGAACACGTTGAAATATAATTCAGTTGAGGCTTACGGAAAGAAACATGGTTTTAAATTTGAAATGTTTCACTCCAACCTGATAAGGCTGAAAGAAAATTAACTTGACTCTTAAAATCCTCTAATTTAAGACTAAGAGAAAAGAAGGCTTTTCACATGGTCCAGAAGCATCCACCTCATGGAACATTTTAATTGCTTGGTCTAAAGAACCTGAAACAGAGATAGGCTCCCTGAGGACCTGAGACTCAGAATTTACAAATTGAAATTTTACATGTTTTCCCTAAATCCTTGAGCAACAGAAGAAATACAACTAAAGAATACAAAGAAACAACAACAAAAACTTTGAGACAAATGCAAAGGGAACTTGGAGTTAATTTTATACAGCCAGAAGAATAGACTCACAGAGGTAACACAAAGACCATTTTTTTTATGAATTGAGTCTGTACTTGGGTGATAGCAAGGAGATAAGTATAATGTGGAACTTGGCACAAATGAATAGAAATCTGCACAGCTACTCACACCATGTCTCTTTTAGTTTCTTTGTGTAGCTACAACAGAGCTGTTTAAAGACTAGAATAAATGTGACCTAAACATTTGTCTATCTTAGGTTTTACAAGTGTAATTTGAACTAAACTGTGCCAAGTAAGTGAAGAAAACTATGAAAATAAACATATAATAGTCTCATATTGTACTTAAATGGAATATAGCACACTAACCAAATAGGCCCTGTATTTAAAATGCATTTCAAATATTATTTAGGGCATTTTTTGATCATTTTTCCCCCCAGGTACAGCAGATAATGGCAAATTCAGTAGGACTTGGTAAGAGAATTTCATCAGAAGCAATAAACAGGTAGAGTGAAAACTGATTATATTCTGATTTATGTAGTTCATTCACATTCTGGGCCATTTGTTCTGGCAAATGTACATTCCCTGATTCAAAAATTTCTATAAAGGTGAGTTGGTTACTGAAAAAAAGAAAAGGCTTTATGTCTAGGGTAATGTACAACCTTTAATCACGTTTTTTGTGCTGGGCTCTGTGTCTTCTATGTGAAACATTTTCGCCCTTCAGTACTGTTGTTTTCTAAGGATAATGTTTATCAAGAAAAAGATGCAGGGGATAGGAGAAAATTCAACTCTTAATAGATGTTTATTTTATTGCATCATTATATTTTTAATCTAAGTGAATTGGGTGAAAACCCCAAAACTTTCCCAAAGGAAATATAATATTGGATATTTATGAGTAAAATAGGAATGAGTCCCTAGCACATCATGGTGAGGAGCCAGCTTTCCTTTGCCTCCCTGCAAGAAGGGAACCTTTTCCACAATGTCCTCAAGACAGAAGAAGAGAGGGCCTCACTGCTGCTGGAGTGGGCAAGCTGGGGTCAGGGGTCATGATGGCATCAATGACTCCTTCAACAGGATGGACTTTGAGCCACCATTGCTCAATCTAAGGCTCCGTACAACAAAGAACGAGCAAACCCCTTACGGGAAGTCAAATGCTAAACTATTGATTACGTGGAGAATGAGTGTTGTGGAGGTGTGCAGGGCTCAGAACATAGAGAGTAGAAGGAAGAAGACAGTTAGCCAGGTGAGGAGACAGGTGGCAGGAGCTGGATGCTGTTGGTTAAGGAAACAAAGCTTGTGGACACAGAAAGCACTTGGAGAGTGGTCTATGAGCAGGCCGGGTTGGGCAGCAGGGGTCAGGCCATGCCACGACTAATAGGCCATATGAAATACGTTGTTCTATAGCTTAAGACTAATGAGAAACCTTAGAAGCATTTTAAACAGTGGAGTGACATCATTAGATTTCTTCTATAATAGTATTCTGATTATGTTATGTCAAAGGTTCTGAATTTTTCTGTTATTTCTAAGTTTCAGGGGGAAAGTCTCATTATGACTCTTATAGAATGACTCTTATAGAAGTTGGGAACTGACTTTATTATCTAATCTGGAGAAAGCCATTAAATGACTTTTATATGGAGGTAGAAATTCATATTGTAGTAACCGAAGTTGTAAAGAGATAGTCGATTTATAAAGAACTGCTCATTGCAAGAAGCTCTTAAAAAGCAGCCTTTCTAGTGTTTTAATATTTATTCTGGAAAGTTTAAATATAGCTTTGATAGGATAATAATGTACTCATTTTACCAATTCTCTTAATTTCCAACACTGTAATTTTTCTCATATGCTTTGTTTAATCTTAAGAATCCAATAAGCAATTTGAAAATAGAGATATAAAGACTCATTACATTATATGGACCCACTGGAAAGTCAATAAGCAATCGACTTACTGCGCCCTCTGAGATACGATATTTTTAAAGCAGTAATGTGAAGGGGAAAAATTTATTGGAAGTTAGATCAGTTTAATTCTAGTTTGTTTGGATATTATGGAGAATTGATGTGCTATTATCTTTGTCATCTCCTCACCACAGTCTCTAAAATAAGAATTCCATCATCTGCTAGAATTATCAATGTGCAGATAAATTTCTCTCTCTCAGCATGTATGCATGTATATATTTATATATGTGTGTGTATACATATATGCATATTGTAGATGAGTACACATACATTCTTTGTGGTGTAAGACATGTCATATTATTTTTCTCAAAAAGGATAAAGTTACCCTGAGTGCCTCCCACACCATGGCAGGGAATTCAGTCTCAGTTGTCATGGAGTCTCCTTTCCTGAGCAGGTGGATCAGGGAGCTGAGAATGTTATGTTCAGCAACATGCTCAAGGAGCCTCTGGTCACTTTGACGTTGCCTTGGTTGTCAGAGATGGGGGTTCCGCTTCAAGCTTAGTTCCAGGAATCTTTGCTGAGACTGAGATCTATGGACCTGCTATCCTAGGGGACGATACAGAGCAATTGCTTTCTGAGGTCCTGAGATCTTCCTGGGATACACTGGGGAGAAGGACACATATGCTGCTTTTCTCAGTTTCCTGCCTGTTTTTATAAAATCTTTGAGAGTGTAAGCTTTTGAAACCAAATCCAGGGAGTGACCCATGGATGTCTTTCTGCAACTTTTGTTTTTAGTCCAGCAACCCAGGACACAAATAGGCATTCTCTGGCTGGAGAAAGAAAAAAATTCAGTTAAGAGTGAAACACAAAGTCTCAAAGATTACCTTACCAAACATGTGCTTGTTTTTATTTACTCAATGGACTAGTGCTGTGAGTTAGTGTGTGTTGCAATAGAGATGTATACAGTAGCAATTAAAATACCAATAAAAACAGCCACATGAAGAAGAACAACCCAGAATTTGCATGCTACTGTGTACCAGACCACTGGGTGTTAAGAGATTTACGCATACTGTATCTGTTTTTCCATACAGTCCATAAGGCAAGTACCACTGCCCCTATTTTACAGGTAAGGCAGTGACTAGAAAGGTTAAATAACTTGCTCAAGGTCCTACAGATCCTACTAGGGTGACTGAAATTGCTTTGTCCCCAAGTCCCCCCTTGACCCTGTGCTCGGCTTCCGCTTCTCTCACTGGAAGGAATCCCTTTTTATGCCTTCAGAGCTATGAGGCTGCTCCATCTCACACACTGTCACCATCAGTTCCAAAGCAACAGGAAGAAAACTCGAGGAGCACACTATTTCTTTTCCTTACCACCAAAGCTCTTCAGATCCAAACTTCCAGTGGATTGCATACTGCATGAGGGTTTGTTAAAGGTGCTCAGAGTCTGAAGTTGAATTTACCATAAAATCGACTTTAAAATCCTGATTGAATTGTTGATACTGAAACAGTATCCACAGTTTCTCAACATGAAGCCAGATGCTTTGCCCTCGCTTTTGTCTTCACGTTTCTGCTTGTTTTTCCAGTCCAGGGAAGGTTTCGGTTTTGTGCAGATGTAAGTAAGACATGTAAAGTCAGGTTTAAATGAGAGGACTCAGTTATACATCTGTTTCCTAGACAAAAATGCTATTCATAATTTTGTGGAAGGTTTCTCTTAGGTTGATGAATGAAAAATAAGCTACAGCCTAAATCTATCTATGTCAGTGAAAGCGAATTGACTCTCTGACTGCTTTGCCACCTCAAATTCTTTCCAAAGCTTTCAAATGACACTTAATTTAGCATACTCACATGTGAATGTAGATACATAGGTATATGTAAGTGTGTAGGTATATTCTCTGTGTTTGCACACACAGAGAATTGGGTATATGCACATGTGTTTGCTTCATTGAAGCACTTGGCATGTTTCAATATATTCATGACTGTATATGAAAATGCTTCAATAATGAGCCAGGTGCAGTGGCACATTCCTGTAATCCCAATACTTGGGAGGCTGAGACAGGAGGATCAAAGGTTTGAGGCCAGCCTCAGCAACTTAGTGAGGCCATCAGTAACTTAGCAAGCCCCCGTTTAAAAAATAAAACAGGGCAGGGGATATTGCTCAGAGGTAGAATGCCCCTGGGTTCATTCTTCAGTATCACAACATAATGTTTCCATGATGCATTATTTATCAATTACGACTATTTATGATCCTCATTATTTTAATTCAATGGGCATTATGGGGAATCATACTGGACACCACAAAGTGATCTTGAGTGCTCTTGTGGGACAGGCATCTCTGACAGGCAGGAATCAGCTTGGGATCTTAGGCAGGTACCTGTGGGCCAGCACAGAACAGTTCTTGAGGCTTGTTCCGCCATGAGGGGTCACTAGGCGAACATTCACTCTCAAAGGCATCGTTGCAACATGGGAGTGAAAGAATTCCCAGCCCTAAGAGTAGGAAGGATTCCAACTTGGAAAGCAGCTCCTGAGTATTCCTCGATTGTAGAGTTGTCTTCTATCATCTTAGGCTTTTGAGAAAACTCCTTTTGCCTCATTAAACTGAAAATGCTTTGTATATAAGTTATTTCATATAGATGGATTCCTAAGTCTACACAGAGGAATCTGTTGCGGTTTGGGTTAGCAGCTCTGTAGGGAATGGGGAAGATCATTACCTCCGTGGAAATGTGGTTGCACAGGATCAGCCCCTACAGATATGTGAATATGATGCTCTTAATGTTGTTTAGGCTGACATGCTCATTCCAAGGGAAGAACTCCATTTTTCTTGGTCCAACAGTCTCTTTAATAAAGCAACAATGGTACCTAAAATCGTGTGATGTTTGTCTAGCATGATTTTGAAAATGACCCTTTTCGGTACTATTGAATCACAACCCTTAAGCGTCCTTGACATTTATTTTTTTAGTGCTGGGGGTTGAAGCCATGGCTTTGTACATGCTAGGCAAGTGCTGTACTACCAAGCTGTACCCCCAGATCCATCCTTGACATTTAAATACATTCATATTGTCCATAAACAGACTTCATGCTTTGAAAACTTAAAATATTTCTGCTGCCTCTGATAAAACTTTTCACAAGTCTTTTAAGCAGAAAGTCCTTCTAGGATGGTGATCCACAGGAGGAATTTGCTTGAAAATTATTTTCTCCCCGGTTTCTTCCCCTAATAATTTGTCTTATAAGTTCTAACATGAAATTAAAATTCTTTTATAATTTCATTATCTGGGAAGTGATTTTGCAGTCTGTTGAGGATCTGATGTTGAAGTACAGTGCAGTGTACAAAATAATTCTTGTTTTAATACATCACTATGGCTCTCAGAGGAGCCTCCGCTCAACCCAGTTCATCATTAGCCTCTATATTACTCAGGTTTCCAAGACTTTAATTCAAAATGAAAATTAAACAATATGCGTTTTGCCAGGGCTGTCCGTACAGAAATTGGTTTTAAAAACCCTATATTTTTCAATTAGAAAGGCTCTTGCTGTAACCATATCTAGCTTTCCTAATTGTTTAGAATCCAAACACTGGAAGCCAGAAAACCTTCAGAGAATGGACTCAGAGCCCCAGAGCCCCCATTGCAATCCACACCATTACTTCTGATGGGCACTAGTTAAAACCTTATGAAACCACTAAGCATATCGCAGGAAACCAGAACCGAACAATATCCACCCCCAGTGAGTTTTTCAGAAGATCCAAAAAGCGTTTTTAGCTTGTACATAAATTAAAAAATGAGTATTTTTAACTAGGAGTAATTATGGCATTTAGGCTTATTTTGATTAGGCCATTTTTGCATTCAGTTTTCATAAAGCCGCATGGCACTATGGAAAGCCATGAGCTTTGCTGCTTACAAAGGCTGGACTGAGTTCAGTTGTTGCCTTAGTGAAACTGGTGAGTTTAGCTACTCCAGGCCTCAGTTTACTCCTTTTTTTTTTGCGGTACCAGGGATTGAACCCAGGGGCGTTCTACCTCCGAGCTACACCCCCAGCCCTATTTTTTATTCTTTATTTTGAAACAGGGTCCTCTTTTTAAGCCAGAAACAATCGTACTACCTCACAGGATTGTTATGAGGATGTGATAAAACAGACGAAAGTGCCTAACAGGCAACTTGGCATAGAGTAGGCTCCTATTACCTTTTTCTTTCTTTTTCCTTTTACCTATCAATTATTTAAAAATGGAACTGAGCAGAAAAGCATGAAAGTAGAGCCTCCTGAATTTTGCTGCTGAATGTCAGGCTCAGATTCATGGATCAGTCTTTATAAAATCTCACCAAGCCCTCAGGATTGATATTTCTATAGCATTAACAAAAGGGGAAAAAATGAGTTTTTTTTCCTCCCCTCTGGTCTATTATTTTTTTTATTCTTTCTTCCCCCTTGTTCACTCAGTTGCAGTGTATTTAAGTGGAAATCACTTCAAGCCCTTGAACCCCCCCAAAAAGCTTTGCGAAATCCCACATTTTTGGTTTCACTCCAGATACAGTACAGTGTCCCCTACCTTTGAAGTCTTTGAAGTGTCCACATTGTAGGCTGAACCTGTAGTGAAGCCCAAACTGGTGGTTTTGTCTGCACAAACCCATGTAAAGCTGGGACAGGTGGAATTGAAGCGTGACATGAGAAGGGGTGGTGTTCGCTTCCCTTTCTTGACCCCCACCTCTCTCCACTCTTAGTCTCTTCAAACACTCCCACTAGAGTCACAGATATATCAAAGACTGCTCTACTATGGCTGTGGTGACACTGTGCCTGAAAGTGACTGCTTTCCCAACCATGGCTGTTCACAGCCTTGGGGAGTGAACTTAAGCGGGAAGTGCGTGCGTGATCAGGTTGTCTACTGCGGCCCAGAGCCTCAGGTGTCTTCACCTGGAGAGGGTGAATCAGAGGCAGAGCATGACGTGAGCCATTTAGAACATGGCATTTATATTACAAATCATTATAGCACATTACTATTATAGATATGAGTGATTTATATTTATATATAGTTTTATATATAATATATTTGTATATAGTTTTATATATAATATATTTATATGTAGTTTTATTTAGTTTGAACATCATATGGTGTTTTGGGGTAGTTCTAAGATAAAAATTAATGGTATCATATGATACAGCTGTTTTAATCAGCATCCTCACTGCTGTGACCCCAAAAACCTGACCACACAACTTAGAGGAAGGGAGATTCACAGTTCTGGAGATGTCAGGGATTGAATCCATGTCAGGGCAGGTTACATTAGTGGAGCTCAGGGCATGGTGGCTGGACAGAGAGAGAGAGAGAGAGAGAGAGAGAGAAATGGATCCTGAGGGGTTTCAAGGACACATACACAGTCCTAGGGCCACACCTCCAGTGATCCACCTCCTCCAGCCACACTCCACTTTCCTAGGTTACCACCCAGTAAATCCATTACAGTGGATTTTTCCACTGATGAGATTACAACCCTCTTGATTTAATTATATCAACTATGAACATCAATACATGAGCTCTTTCAGAGGACATTCTATACCTAAACCATAACAACAGCTAAAAAAATTTTGTTTTTGAGAAGCAGTGACACAAAAAGTTAGCCAGGGCTTTGCTAATAACTAGCTATGTGACCTCAGGTAGGTTACTTACTCTTTTTATGCTCAGTTGCCTCATCTATTAAATGGGATAAAATCATACTAATATCTTAGGCTTGGTACTTGTGGTGAATCTTAAATATTAGTGTGAAGGAAATTAAATATTAAAATGAAATAATATGTTAATACACTTAGAACATTACAACATACACTATAAGCACTATGCATTTGCTCTTATTATTGTTAACACTATGTGTTTTCTTTTCATTTGTGCATGTGGTATTAAGGGGAGCACTCTACCTCTGAGCTATACCCCCAGCCCTTTTTATTTTTGAAATAGAGTCTCACTAAGTTGCTGAGGCTGGCCTCAAACTTGTGATACTACTGTCTCAGCCTCCTGAGTACTGGGATTACAGGTGTGCACCATGCTGCCAAGCTTATTGCTAACATTATATTTTTGAAGTTTATACCTTTGAGAGATGATTTTAACTGCTATATCATATACCACTAAATATGTGTCTATTCTCCTATTGGTGGATATTTACTTGTTCCAATGAGAACTATAAACAATAAGAAAATGAATATTTTCCATGTGGTGCTTGAATATGATATTCAAAAATATCTGAAGATGAACCCTCAGAAGAGGCACTCCTGGCTGAGAGGATATGAGTACCGACAGATTTACTTGTATTTGCCAAATTGCTTTCCAAACAGTTGGGCCAATTCATGCTCCTAATGTCGGTGCCTGAGAATTTCTATGGCTCCACATCTTTGCCAACCATAACATTTTTAGCAATCTGGTGGGTGTGAAATGGGAGTGAATGGCATCTCATTGTTTACATTTTATTATCAATTGGGCTGAGAGCCTTTTTCATGTGTTTATTGGCCATTTGTGGTTCCTCTTTAGTTCCTATCCTTTGCCTATTTTTCTATTGAGTTTTCATTTTCTTATTGATTTGAAGTTCTTTCAAAATTTTTGGATAATTGTTATCTATTACTGTAGTTATATTGCTTGCAAATATCTGTTCCAAGTCTGTGACTTATCTTTTAAATTTGATTATACTGTCTTTTTTGTGAAAAAGCTTCACACTTACAATTCGTTCAGTGTATCAGTTATTTCCTTATAGGTTGAGTTTTTTCACACCTTTTTTTTAGGAAATTCTGTCCTAACCCAAGCTGGTAAAGGCATATGTCTATATTTTCTTTGAAAATTATTGAAGTGTTGATTTTTATATGGAGATCTTTAGATCAGATGGAGTTTGTTATTGTTTATGGTGTAAAGTGTTTCTAATTTTTCATATAGATTACCAACTGTCTCAGCAAAATTTTAGGGGTAGTCTGTTTTCTTTTCTCATAGATGTTTAATGCTAATGTTGCCATTCAAAAAGTAGCAATGTATGCAAAGGTTTCCTTCTGAGCTCTCTAATCTTTATTCACCAATGTGTATATCTTGCATCATTATTGTGTTGCAGAACAGCTTTAAAATATATCTCAATATCTGTTGCCAATAGTTTTTCCACTTCAGACCTATTAAAATGATTGACATTTTGCTCTTCCATTTCTTTGTTCACTTTTATTGTGGTACTGGGGATTGAACCCAGGAGAGCTCTACCTTTGAGTAGACCCTATTTTATTTTTTATTTTGAAACAGGGTCTTGCTAAGTTACCATGCACTAGCCTCTAGCCTGCAATCCCCCTGTCTCAGCCTCTCAAATACTGGGATTACACGAGCGTGCCACCACCCCGGCTGGCATTTTGCTCGTTTATATGTCAAGCTGCATGAAAAACTCTGTTGACATCTTAAACCAAATATATTGGTTGTACAGATTAACTTGGAGAGAACTGAGATCTTTATAATATTATGTCTTTTAATTCATTACCATGACATAGCATTTTATTTATTCAGGTCATATTCGGCCTCCCAAGTACTGGGATTACAGGTGTGAACTACTGCTTCCCTCCCTCACTTTTAATTTGTTTATATTGATATATAGGTGTACTTTATTCTTTTAAAGCCCTGATAGTTGATTTATAGGTACCCTTCTATTTTCTATGTAGGTAAAACACATTTTATGTCTTTCAACCTTTATACTTTTAATTTATTTTTCTTGTCTTATTGTGCCTTCTACGGTAAACAGTACAGTAGAAACTGTAAGAGAAGGCTTTCTTGTCTTTTCTCTGATCTCAGTATTAATGTGGTCATAGATTGCTGATTGTTGCAGATGTTCAGTTGGTGCCTTTGATAAATTTAAGTAAATTTCCTCTCTTTAGAATAGCATTAGTTTCTTTCATTTTTCTTTTATTTACTTTTCTTTCATTTTCTTTTATCAGTGCATTGTAGTCTCACATCATAATATAGTTCATAGTTATAACGATACACATGCATGCAGCAATTGATGAGTTTTCCCCTGAATCCCTCCCTATTACCTCCTTCCCCATACAGGTTATTGAGATTGACACTGGTATTTTCACATATGTATATAATGTCAGTGGAAGTGATTCCTTCATTGATTCTCCCTCTGCCTACCCTTCCCTTAGACCACCTCCCTGGCTCCACTAGAGTTTCTTCTCCATTTTCTGAAGTCCCTCTGGTATCCAATTGCTCCCTAGCTTCTGCATATGAGAGAAAACATATGACTCTTCACTTTATGTGAATGGCTAATCTCACTTAACATATGTTCTTCAGGTCCATTCATTTTTTCTGCAAATGTCATAATTTTGTTCTTTATTGATGAGTAGAATTCCTTTGTGTGTACATCCCATAATTTCATAATCCATTCATCTGTTGATGGACACCTAGGTTGGTTCCATAATTTGCTATTGTGAATTGTGCTGCTCTAAACATGGATATACATGTATTACTATAATATTCTGATTTCAGTCCCTTTGGGAAGATACCCAGGAGTGGTATAGCTGGATCATATGGTGGAACCATTCCCAGTTTTCTGAGAAATCTCCACACTGATCTCCATAGTGTCTATATTAATTTTCAATCCCACTAACAGTGTAGAAGAGTTCCTATTTCCCCACATCCTCACCAGCATTTATTGTTTTTTGACTTCTTGATGATTGCCATTCTGATTGGGGTTAGATGGAATCTTGGTGTAGTTTTGATTTGCATCACCTTGATTGCTAATGATGTTGAACATTTTTTTCAGGTATTTATTGGCCATTTGTATCTCTTCTTTTGTGAAATGTCTATTTAGTTCAATTGCCATTTCTTGATTTTTTTTTCAGTGTTAAGTCTTTTAAGTTCTTTGTATATTCTAGATATTAGTTCTCTATCAGAGGGATAACTGCAAAGAACTTCTCCCATTCTGTAGGCTCTCTCTTTAGACTCTTGATGGTTTCCTTTAATGAACAGAAACTTTTTAGTTTAATGCCATCCCACTTATTAATTCTTGTTTTAATTTCCTGAGCTTTGGAATCTTATTGATGAAGTTTCTACCTGTGCCTATATGTTGGAGTGTTGTAGTTTTTTTCCTAACAATTTTATTTTAAATCACAAGTCTTGAATTCTCATACTTTTTTGCAGCTGATAAGTTAATTATTTAGTTTTTTTCTATTTTAATTTATCAATATAGCCTATTTCAGGCTATAATTAATGGATTAGTGTGTATGTGTGTGTGTGTGTGTGTGTGTGTTTGTGTGTACTTTGGGGGGTGTTGGGGATGGAACACAGGGCCTGGTGCATGCTAGGCAAGTGCGCTGTCTACCCCTGAATCACATCCCCAGCCCACTTCTTGTTTTCTAACATTATATGCATATATACTAATATTATATAGGGAATCTTTTTTCATATGTTGAGGTGCTGCGCTGACATAGGCAACCAACCCTGTGGGGCCTCGAATGGCCTAACTGCAAGTTGCCCTCTCTACTCAACCTGGCAGATAAGGTTCCCTCAACCAAACAACCCTTCTCCTTCACAGGGACCCGGCAGTGCTCGGGTCATTTAGAAGGAAGGGCTGCCAACTATAAGAAGAAGGAAATGAAGAAAAGAGAGCGAGTGGGTGTCAGGTCACTGAAGCATAAAATGGATAGAGAATGGAGTCAGTGGAACTGTATCTAGTGCAGTGGCTGGCAGACATAGTTTTGTTTCACACCGCACAGCCGGAGTCACCTTGTTGTAGAACACATCTTCCGCAGCCTGAGCATCACACTGCACCCTTAAGAGAGCATGCAGAAAACTCACACTCATGCCTCGATCCTGTCACTCACCCAGCCTCAGCAATGAACTGGCTCTAGGTCCAAGGGTAGCCCACATCTACGGAAAAAAACCAGCCCTGTTAAGGGGACATCACTGGCACCAGGATGGAAAGAGTACTGGAGAACCAGCAAAAACCAGGGACACCAGAAGTCTATCCTTTAATACCAACTATTACATCCCCCGAGGGGGGTGCACCGTTCCTGGAGGTACTGCAATACCAGGTCCATGTGTGGAGTGGATGGAGCAAGCTCTTAGCCCATCTCACAGCTCCAAAAATCCATTTAATATATTGTCCTCAGATAGAGGATGTGTCAGATATTAAACTGATAAGAACAGATACTACATTTGAACTTAGCCAAAAGGCTGAGAAGCAATCAGTAATGGATTATTTTGTATATGAACTATTTTGGGTTTGTGGGACAAATAAAGCATGTTTATGGGTGAAGAGGCTAGGGGAAGGGACATGTAAATGTCTCAAAGAAGAGTAGTCCAAGAAGAGGAACCCACAAGCACTAAGGTCTTGAGTTGGCAGGATCTTTGGTCTGTTAAGGTCTGTTAGTAGCATGGTCCAATAATACTACTCCATCTAGGACATCTCTGGCAACACATTTTTCAGGGTAGGATTTTACTTTTTTTAGGGGAGTACTAGGGATTGAATCTAGGTGCATTCTACCTCTGAGCTATACCCCCCAGACTTTTATATTTTTCTTTTGAAACAGGGTCTCGCTAAGTTGCTGAGACTGGCCTCAAACCTGCAATCCTCCTGTCTATGTTTTCCAAGTACTGGTATTACAGTTATGCACCACTGTGTCTGGCTGAGTTCACTTGTTCTTAAGGCAGTTCTTTGCACATTGTCCTGTATTTTCCACTCTAATTTTATCAATTCAGACCACATATGTGACCCTCTTTGAACTCCGGAAGCAGAACTAAACTCTGTCATCTCTCTAATTCAGAAAGATGCATCTCTGTGGGCTCACCTTTTTCCGTGGTAAAGATGGATAATTCACTTCTGGGGCCTCTTGGCCAATATTCAACCCTGGTCTGTATACAGTGATAAGCAAACAGGAAGTATGCCTGAGACATGCTCTACTATGTCATGGATCTGTACTCATGAATACTTTCTTTTATAAGTGATTGTGAAGAACATTGGAAGAAGATCTAACATGTGTTACGTTGATCCTGACTATTGTGATAGGCAACAGGAGGAAAGATCTTTCAAGTGAGTTGAATTAATGGAGATATTATATTTTTCTTGATTTAGTTCAAAAGTGGATGTCCTAGCACCCTAAGGACAGTAAGCAAGGCCCTTGTATACTGAGAGCCAAAGGTTGTTCTTTCATTGCTAAAACTGGAAGGCAAAGAAATGGAAATACTGAGTGAGACACATGTAACACATCTGAAAAAGGATAGAGGGGAAACACTAGCGCTCTGTCTCACCTACGTGTGGGGCCAAAGGCAGAACAATCTCTATATGCCTTTTGGGGAAGATAAACCCATCCATCAAGCTGCATCTGGTGCACAGACTGAGGCCTTGACACCCGCGTGCTGAAGGATTTATTGGCCTTGTTCAGGGACTCGTAAACCTCCTTCTTGACTTTTCTCTGGCTCCTTATCCTTGCTGTTCTTTGATTCAGCCTATAGGTTATGCTGGTAAGTGTTTCAGTCTTTTGTTAAGAAAACAGTAGTGCTCTTCTTTTGCCTTTGAGATCTCACAGGTTTAGGCAACTCCTTAGCAAAGGAATCTTCACACTTCCCAACACTTGCCAGCAGACGACACAATGACAAAACAAGGATTATATTTTCTTTCCTTACCATCGCTTTCTGTCTCTGTTTTACATTTTGCAAAAACACATGCCTGAGCTTGCCAGTTGGCTGGCAATTTTTTCTTTCTTTTGGGCTCTTCTTTGGAACAGGTGGCTGGCTGTTTGCATATGATCATGGTCACGTGACAGAAACACACCTCCATCATGGCCCTGTGGCCTTGGGCAGTAACAGCTCATTTTGCATTTGCCTTTGTCGACATCCTGGTTTTTCTCTGCCTGGAGACTGTCAAGCATATATTTACAGGGGCAGGTGAGGCAAATGATTATTGTTTCAAAAGAGCTATTTGCCTGAGAAAGCACTTATCTTGGGATTTCCTTAAATGTTAAATGCTCCAAATACATTTCTAATTAATTCAGCTTGCGGAAATTCTATTTAGATACTCAGTTGATGTGTATTATATAGATTAGCACATGGGCCTATTGCAAGTTACAAGGGACAGCTAGACTTAAAACACATTTGAAATGAATTGTTATCATTTTGAAACTGTTCAAGTTGATATAGTATTTTAAAATGATAAGCTGTCCAGTGCTGCTTTTAAAATCCCTTGAAAGGTGCATGGGGAATGTGCTATTGGAGAAAGGAAGATGTCTGGTTTTGAAACAATAATAACAATAGGTACATATTTAAACTCTTAGTATTTCAAATATTTTCCTTATAATGTCTTGTAATTCTCATAGTAACCCTTTGAGGTATGCGCCATTTTTACTCTATAAAGGAAGAAGATAGTAAATAATTGTACCTGGGATCCAGATGGCTTAAGTCTGGACTTTTACTTCCTAATGGTGTGAACCTAGGCAAGTACTTAATCTCTTTGTGTCTCATATTTATTATCTATGAAGTAGGTACCAAACCTTTTATGATGATTAAACACATCAAAATATCTAAAACTCTCAGAACAGTTCCTGGCAAATAATACGTACTCAATAAATGTTGTCGTCAATGGTCTTTTCTTACAGACAGGTAAGCATTTTTGGGGGTGGTGGTACTGGGGATAAAACCGAGGGGCATTCTACCTCCAAGCTATAGCTATGGCCCCAGCCCATTTTATTTTTTACTTTAAAACAGGGTCTCATTAACTTGTTGAGGTTCTCACTAACTTCCTGAGGCAGGCTTCGAACCTATGATCCTCTTGCCTCAGTCTCCTAAGACAGGTAAACATTTTTATAGATGCATAAGGTGAGGTATCAATGCACAGGGAGATTAAGTAACTTACCTGAGATTGCACAATAAATATCAGAACTGGAATATAAACCCTGGAAAACTGACTCCCAAAAGATGTCTTCTCACCTTTCCTGATACAAGCAACCATGTGGCAGAAGGTGCCAGGTAATATATTTTGCTGAACTATATTAATCCTCTAAATAGGGAGGTGTTGTCACTCAATATCATTCTGTGAATGAACTGGAAATTGCAAAGATGAATCCTGGTTAAAATTCAGCTTTAACAGGATTAGCTTTATTTGCAAGAGCTGAATAATTTTAAGTAACCTGTTTCTGTTCTTTTCTGGAGGAGAGGGCATTTCTGCTGTGATCAGATCCACTAAACAATGTATGTAAGAGCCCATAACAAGGACCCTAAACATCAAATAAATAACTTGGGGTCCCTGCTGTCTTCTGTATTCTAAAACTGTCTTCTATTCCTTCACTGTCTGGTCTCTCTCGTATCATTATCTGTTGCCACAGGGCTCTATCCTTAATTTTTTCCTGGCCCAACATTTAATAAACTATGCCATACTATAAATGCTAAGGAAGACAAAGAGTACATGTCATGAAATTTATTATTACACATTACTAAATAGTGAATATGTTGGACTATAAAATTAAGAAGTAAAATGATATTGATAGACTAAGGAAAACATTTAACAGGAGGTAAATATTTTAAATCACTTTCATGAAGAATGCAGTTAGGTTTTGTTTGATAGTAGCTCACATGAAAATACCTCATGACGTAGGTAATTATAAATTCAAAACTAATCAACAGGGATACTCTTGCTCTAAGAATTTGTATACTTTGGGGCTATATTAATAGATACAGGGTTCCTAGGTCAAGGAAAGTCAGATTGTCCCCAGCCATGCTCAGCACGTCTCTTGCTACACTTTCGATGGGCTTTGATAAACTGGGCCTTTCAGGCGCAGTTGGGTATGAGGTCATAAGAGCCGTGATTGAAGAGGCTGTGGGATGATTATTCTAGAGAAAAACAAATGTGTCTGTAATGTTCCAGCTCATGTGAGTGGAAGGATGCCCCAGACTGGATCTGCAAGCAATGAACTTCTCTCCAAGGAGTGGCAGTTTTCTTTCTGCTGTCACATGCCGTTTGTTCAGGGTGGCAGCCTTGGGCCCAAAGAATCAATCAAAATCAGAAGAAAAATGAAGGAATTGCAGGAGAACCTTGACTTTAAATGGAGCAGAAGAAATGTTGGGATTACCAATGTATAGCTGTGTTGAGTCACTATTCAAGGATGCCATGAATTTCTTAGCACAACAATACTTTTATTGATATAATTCTAAGTACATTTTTATATCACATCACTTGCATTGATTTACAAATTGGCTTATAAGTAAATAAAGTGACTTGGTTCCTTCAAGGATGGCAAGTGACTTTGATAACTGCTTAGACACAACGTAGTGGGGCCAGAAGCAATTCAGGGTAAATTTGTATGCACATGTGTTTGTATCAGATAGGGCCAATTAATGCCATCTTTTTTATAACAAGTAAAAATCAATAATGACTGCATTAATTTTCTTTGTGAACATGCATTTTAATTTTGTTTTTGTGGTATTGGAGATGGAACTCAGGGGCATTCTACCTCCAAGCTATACCCCCACCCCTATTTGTTCTTTATTTTGAAACAGGGTCTCACTACGTTGTAGAGGGCTTCACAAATTGCTGAGGCTGTCTGTGAACCTGCGATCCTCCTGTCTCAGCCTCCCAAGTACTGGGATTACAAGCATGTGCCACCATGCCTAGCTGCATTTTAGACTTTAAAAACAGACCTCTAAATTGAGACATTTAGGTTCTTCTTAATTGTTTTTCTATTATAAATAGCATTCTCAATGTAACTCTGCAGGCATACATCATATGCACTATTTTCTTAGGACAGGATCTCAGCAGTGGAATTGCTGGCTTAATAGAATATATCATTTAAGGTATGTTCCCAGATTACCTTGTTTTAAGTTTAATTCAACTCATATTCCTACTACCATTCAATAAGTCTTTTTCCCCAGAGTATCATCTGTCTTTTAAAAATTCGCCAGTTGGATAAGCTTAACATGCTATTTCCCTATTGTTTTAATTGTATTTCTTGATTAATCCTGAGAATCAATATATTTTGTTAGGTTCATTGATTATTTCTAGTTGGGTTTTGTGAATTGCTTGTTTGTCTAAAAGACCACTGCTGTCATTTCAGTTTAAAGAACACTTTAGCAGAAAACATTGGCATCCTCAAATTTCTTTATCCTTTCCTGGACATTGGCTTTGAGTGTATTTTTATTCACAACAACTGGTATCTGTATCTCTTTTCAGATAGACTGCACTGAGGCTTCCCGAAGTAGTTTGCTTGTATCCTAGCCTCCTGGGTGTGGGTGAGAGGCCAAGAAGGGGTGTCATCATTAATGACTGATTGTTAAGTGCAGAGTTATTAATACTGAAGTCCCCTCAACCCCTGAGGAGGAAAACTATGAAGTGTCACCTGTAGTGTGTCTAGAGTCCCCTAAGTGGATGAGCCAACATTACGCCTGCAGGTATGTGCTTGATAGTTTATCCTTGCCTGGTATTACGGTTTGCATATAGAAAGTCCCTCCATGTGTTGAAAGCTTAGTCCTAGGCATAGCAAGTGTCAGAGGTGAGGCGTGGCTGGAGGAGGTGGGTCACTGGGGTTATGGCCTTGAGGACTGTATCTGTCCCTGGATGCTCTCCTTCTCCTTCTCCTTCTCCTTTTCCTTCTCCTTCTCCTTCTCCTTCTCCTTCTCCTTCCCCTTCCCCTTCCCCTTCCCCTTCCCCTTCTCCTTCT